>VXAZ01010275.1:3192869-3474898 GCA_013399875.1 Gymnorhina tibicen | reverse complement strand
ACTGCAGTCCTCCTGGAGTGATGGTTCTGTTGAAAGGTCTGATCTTCCTCTGAAGGTCCAGCAGTGTTGTAGGAGGGCCTAGTCTTCCCTAGAAAGTCCAGTGGTGTAGATCTTGTCCTCTGGGATCCCAGTAGGTAAGTCTGCCTCTGCTGTTCCAGGCCCCAGATTTTATCCCGCTGGGAATGCTTGGTTCCTTCCCCCTGGGCGGAGCATCTCACAATGGGATGGTCAGTCATAGGGCAAGGCATTGTTGGGCCCATTAACAGGAGATAGTCCAGAGGGAGGAGGCAAGGAACATCGATACCCCTGGTCTCAACAGCTCATGGTAATAGAATACACCATAACCCAGGACAGTGTCTCTCGATGTTAAAGTATGCAAAGCTACCACCTGTCTGTCTCCTGTTTTCCTTTCCTGATCAGTCTGTGTTCTGCTGAGCTACTGGCATTTTCAAAATCTTTGTCTCAATTTGTCTGATCATTTCTACTGACTGTGCTTGTCCCTGTTTACTTCAGTTTTCATATGCTGTAGGTCCCTTCTGACTTCAAGAAGTAATAAAACCTGATCTATCCATCCACACTTACTGACCCATCTCTGTCTACAACATATGAGACATAGAATGGTGTCTGGAAGGAAAATATCTCACTCTGCTTCTCAAGTTGTTTTAGTGAAGTGTTTGGTTCCTTGTTTTTTCTTATCCACTTTTCTTTGAGGAGCAGGTATTTCAGCACAGAGTAGACTGAGGGTTTAGAGACTACATTCTGATGGTATCAAAATGACTTAACTGGCTCCTTCTACTAAGTCAGAACCTACTGCCCCATCCTATAACCCAGAGAAATCTAAGAGAAGCCAAACCCCAACACTCAGCACTGCCATGTAAAAAAATCAGGAGATGTGAGAGACCTGTCATACTGACAGAAGAATAATAATCCTTCAACTCCTCTTCATTTAGATATCTCTCTGCTTTTTTGGGAGTCACTTAATCATAGGAGATTAAACATATGCCATATGTATAAGTAATGCTGTTCCAGCGATTTAATGGGACCAGACTGATTAAATCCTATCAAGGATACAGTTGTCATCAGCAACTGTGTCTTGAGGTAATGAACTTGACACAGAAGTAGAATCCATCATTCCACTATTGAATTACTGGACTTCGGAGTTGTTACCATAATTAAGAGCCAACTCACCAAACATCTAAGTAGGTATATGACATGAATCAAAATCTTGCCCTTTTCTGGGTTTTAGACATCAAATATCAAACTATAAGAAGAATATTAGGATTTACCACTCTGAACATTTTCTGGAGTACAGCACTGCTACTGGGGTTTTTAGAATTTTTTTAAGCATGGACAAAAGGAAAGATGCATCCTATCTTTCAAAAACCCATGGAAAGCTAAAACCACTGCTCTAACTTTTCTTAGATTTGAACATCACAGTGAGACTGGAGGACCCAATTTACAGCCTATGTCTACTTGATATAATGAAAAAAAACATGTCTCACCAAAGTGGGGAGTGACATAACCTTTAGTTTACAGTTCCAGACAGTGAGTCAATAAAATATTTTTTAATGCCTTCTTTTGAAAAGGTGTTACTAATAGAGCTTCTGTGGTTTGCTTTTTAAACACCTTTAAAAAAACATATTCACATAGATGCTACTTAAGCTGTCATGTTGCAAGTGTCTTTAATCATAAATGAAACTTTTTTATTCATGAATTCTGAATTTCAGGCATCATATGGGTGACAAGTATACTCTGAATCATATCAAGTGCATACAGCAGAGATTTGTCAAATGCACTATTTCTGACCATGAGTAGCAGCCATCGATGTCAGCTAACAGAAATGATGGAATGCACCTGTTTTGTGGTGCTGGTTTTCCTCCAAACTTTGATGAAAGATGAGACTTTCACCAACTTTCCTGTATGCTATGATGCCATTTTTAATATGTTTCAGGATTTTATTTAACATTGACTTTCCATTTCTGTGTTTGTATCCAAAGTTGGCCAACATACTTTACTCCTGGTCTTCCTTTGAGTTTTCAACACCCTTTGGTCCTTCTCAAGCATAGAATTCTACTAGTATTTGTTTTCTGTAAAAATTCCTCAGAGTGGTAATGTTTTAATCCCCATAGCAAACAACCATTCTCCACTGAGAGAACTTCAATTTCCAGAAACATTGAGGCTACATTTCTTTTTGACTAGATGGTGAGATCATTCCTAAAAGGAATAATGCACTAGCCTGTTCAAAGCGTGCCTTGCTTCCAGAGCTATTTCCCAGCCTGCATTAAGGAGGTCATCTAGGGGAATTATGCACTTTCTGTGTATGTTCCTCTGGGGAGCTGAAACAATGAAGATAGCTTGTCTGTAAAACTACTTTTTTCTGATGCTGGGTAACAAAAGTCGTCTTGGTGAGCTGCTGAAGTCAAAGCTGCTCTCTGCAACCTGCCAGGTGGCTACAGGCTGTTGTTTGCCTTTGGGCCCAGGATGCTTACGCTCTCTTTGATTAGACCAATATATTTTTTTTTCCCCTTCCAGGTGATAATTGGTGAAATTTAGTAGTGCATCAAGTTACACCCAATGTGCCTCCTTCAGACTGTGCTTCCTTACTTTGCTTTTCAGCTTTCAATATGGCTTTGAAATTACTTCTACAAGTTATTGAGTGCCCGTTATTATAAGGCAGTGAAGTGGAAGCTCCCATCTCCCAAAGGAACAGCACTCCATCCTACCACTACCAACTGTGCTTAAATGTGGCCAGGGACTGAAACTACTTATTCTTTTTCCAGTTCTTCTGAGATTTTAGTTTTCTTTTTGGTACAGTATACTTAATAATTCTAATACAGTGGCCATCAAGCTGATTGACTCATAAATTTGGAATGAACCTTTCAAATGTGTCCAGAAAACACTGAATGTCTATGATACCCTACAGCTGCAAAGTATTCAAAAACCTTTATCTTTCATTTTCTTGAGGGTAAATCTTTTGCTCTGGACAATGCCTTGGGTAAATAGCTAGATTTTCAAAAGACGTCACAGTTTGTTAGCTTTAATTCATACCACAGCACAGACATTGCAGTTCCCTCTGGGCTTTACAAACATTCCTGTGAGTGCCTCCTGAACTCTCCTCTCATCCGTTCATGAGGTAACGCTGTTCGCTGTCTTCCCTCTGTCACTGACCCTTTGTTCTTCCAAACACAGCAGATACAATGACTCCTCTAATGGGGAATATTTCTCCTAAAACATCAATAAAAGTGATTGGGAATTTTGGGTTTACTCTTCACATTGAAGGAGAGTAGGACTGATCACAAACAGGAGTTTTTGTGTTTCAGTTGAGGGGAGGCAAATGCTACTGCGTAAAACACATCTGTTTTCTGCAGCTGATTCTATCTGAAATCCTTTGACTTTATATCAACTAATCGAATATTCATTTGACCAGAAAGAGAGGGAGTAAGCACAAGGGTGACACAGCATGACTGCCACCGCACCTTCTAGCTTCCAGTCTCCTGTCACAGTCAAGTAACTCCTTGATGTAAAATAAAATAGCCAAGAACAGCAGTGCAGATTGCTTTGCTTCTCAAGCAGTGCCACAGCCTCCTCTCAGGAGAATCATAGGCTTTACTAATACTGTAACCTGAGCCTGACTTGTGAAGAATTCCCTCAGTCTCTCTGGTTCTGTCTGGCCCCTTCCCAAAACAATTTTTAGCTTAGTGATAAGGGGATTCATATAGAAAATATAGATTTGATTGCCTTCAGGCAGAAGATAATATGGGACTACAGACTCTCCAATCACAGAAAATTGCTGTATGCTAAACTATAGTTGACAGCAAGTGATTAGCAACATACAGAGCCTTATCCAAAGCTTGTGTCTATTTCTGAGGACACCTTAACTCTCATCAGGACTCTGAAACTGTATATGTGGGAATGAACGTCATTCCTGTATCCTAAGAGAGCTCAGATGGAAGTTACATCACAGCTGCCATCCATGCTGAGACAGGTTAAGGCACATGAGAAATGGTGGTGTTGAAAACTGAGATGCTCCCAAGGCTAGGCAGAAACTGAGTTTGGGCTCTGATCATTCAGATTTTGATATTAAGTGTGTAAAGCAGTGCCAACTGTAGCTTATTGCCTAATTCTTTCAGGGATCCACCCTGGTCCTATGTTTGTTGTAGGCCCTGGCAAAAATCTTTGAGAAAATGCAATTAATTTAAATTTAATTATATCTACAGGTTGATTTCGTGTGAGAATTCTGACTTTTCAGTTCCATATTATACTAATGTAAATATTTTTGTATTAATATATTTATAATCTATTTAACTATTTCAGGGTTAGTGAAAGGAACTGCTTCACAGTAGACTATTTCCAAACTGACATTTTATGACAATTTATGAATTCCAATTTATGAAATTATGTCTGTGTAAGCAAGTTCACATAAGAAAAGAAGAAAGGAATGAAAGACAAGGATGTTTCAGAAGCGTGGTTGTCATGTAACAAAGCGGCTTTTTTGTATATGTTCATTTAGATTTAGATACATTGACAATTGCCATAATTTAGCTGTACAAAACACTTTTTGCCTGTAATACATCTATATTGACTACATTTTGCAAACACATCATTCTATCAAATTATTCTGTCTATTCTTATGTCCCACTTTCATTTTTCTCTCCATATTGCTGGATGCCCTATCTTAGGACCACCTAAGGGATTTTAAGACAGAAGCTAGTTCAGCGGATCCTACTTGTTCCTAGTATTTTTGCTACCATAATCCAACGTACTTGAAAAGTAATTAAAGTGCATGACAGTGGTTGAAAGCAGTGCATGCCGGTGATATCGATGGATGTGCCCCACATCACTCAGGATGTGCACACCCTTGTCAGACCACAAATATCTCCCTGGGTCTGAGGCAAACCATTTGCCTTGCCATTCTCCTTGGAATGATTTTGCTGCCCAATTTCAAATGCAAAACAATACACCATGAAGACACAGAGAATCACTTAAACTCATTTTGACCTATCTATTAAAAACACCAGAATCTCAATAAAGTGAGGCTTGTATTCATGAGCAAAGGAAATGTTCTTTTGCCTGTTACTTTTGTATCTGTGTCAAGAATAACTTACGAGCAGTTCTCATGTATTTCCTCAGTCTGTCAGTAAAAACATCATTTGTTATTCTCTTTTTGTTAAGAACAATTTTATTAAGTTGAGATCTGTCTCCTATGGGAAATGAGTGATATTATCTTCAGGCCTCTATCCACATTCTCTGCAAGATCCTACAACAAATTCTTGTGGTTAATAATTTCATCTGTTATACTGTGTCCTGAGGTACCAGGTTTGTTGTCACAATGCCTGGCTTTGCCCTTCAATATAGATGTATTTTTTATTAAATAGTCATGATGTTTACCTCTGGAAAAGACTACATTAATTCAAGAACAGAAGGATCAAGCCAAGTAGAAATAACTTTTAGGTTTTGACTACCCAGAACACTAGGAAATAACAGAATAAAATCAATCTCTAGCAACAAGATTGGATTTTGGAGGAAGGAGAAGGGAATGTGGCTCTGAAACTATTAAATGAGGTAAATGCATAGTTTGGAAGAAATGAGTGTTATGTGTTTATTTTAATATTTCACTTTGGGCGGCTACAGGTTCAAGTGAATGTATTGTTTATGACAAAACTGGACTGACCAAGCTGGAAACCTGAATTCTCTATTTAATTACAAGCAAGATATGGCACGGATAAGAGCCGGGCAGTATTTTCATATCTCTTCATCAGGGAATTTTGGTTCTGAACAAACAGAGCATCCTGTCCTCTGGAACTGGTACTGTACCTGGAGGCTGCTTCACCCTAAGGCAGTGGAATGCAGCACAGCAAACCCTAAGTGACTCTTGAACCACAGCAATACTGAGAGGGAGATGTGTGCATGGAGTTACTGCAGTCATGTTTTGGGGATATTATTCGGCTGGAATTGCTGGCAAACACACAGTGATGAGTTTTTTTATACTGGTCATCTGGTAGAACCTAAACCTCATCCTACTGAGTCTTGTTTCATGTAAGTACTGCAGTGTCTCTTTCCTGGAGTGATCCCTGCTAGTGGTTAATAAACACACAGCATCTGATCACACGGAGATACAGGGGAGCTCTACCAACATGACAGTAGAAACAGGCAAAACAGGTACTTTGTAGAGATTTTAGCTTTCAGCAAACCAGTAGTTAATGTAGGTCTCGTGGCAAGAGTAAGGGCAGACAAAAAGTAGGGATTCCTGTCACATTTTAACAGTCATTTTCCCCCTTGTTAAAACTGACAAAGATGATCAAATTTGAGTTTCAGTTGGGTGAATAATACCTGACTGCTGAGTTCCAGACTGCAATGTGTATCAGTGAGCCTCAGACTGGACTCCGTCTTTGCTGGTCTGTAAATGCTAATTTAAAGATATAAATCCAAAAGATAATTTCTATAATTCCACCTGGGGTAATGATAACTATTTTTGGCCTTTCTTTTATGCTAAGGCATCTGATATACTGTTATTAAGTTATTAATGTTTTACCAATACAGGAATATTGGCTCACATCCAACAGGTTCCTGCCTCCTACAATTTACTGCATTTGCTGGTGGAAGTAATTGTGGGACTCCATATCATAATCAGACCAGCTGGCAATACATACTCAGGAGGAAGTTTATAAAGTCTGGTAGCTGCCTTGCTGTTGGCATATCTGTTGACAGAGACATAATAACAGGACATCTGTGATATTGGGAAATGGGAAGCTGCAGTTCCAGACCATTCTGTTTTATAAGCAACCTTTTATGGCTGCTAATCAAAGTGTATTCAAATCAATTCAAAGTTATTCAACTTTGTTTTTAAAAATTTAGCCTTTGGTATTTTCTGATATAAATACTACGATAATGGGACATTACTCTGTGCAAAGACAGCAATAAGCAAATCTACTGTTTCAAAAATGCTGAATTAAAAATGGGCTGCAGTAATAAATAAGATGAACATGTTGACTTGTGTTTTGGGAGGTTTGTTTGTTGTAAATGATGCAAAAAATCAAGGGTAATTTACAGTCACTGTGCTTTGCAAATCAAGAATTGGTAGTGAAATAGCAAAACATTACCACTGGTGATATTAGCAATGACTACAGTGTATAATGGTGCATAAGGATGGACTATAATCATAAACACATCTACAGATGATCGTCCTCAGGAACTTCCAGACATCTAGAAGATAAAGGTATTTGGAAAATGGATGTGTCAACTACTGTGGCATTATTGTCTGCGGACTCTGCAGGAGGAGTCCTCACTGGGTAGAGCACACCCACTTACAGGGAAAGCCCCCCAGAACAGCACGAACTGAGGCTTTATTACCTCTTTCCAAACACCCTTCCATGTCATTAACTGCCTCTGTGTGATAAGAGGGAGATCATGGCAGGAGAAACAGGAAAAGTCAGATTTCTCAGCTGAAGAGACAGAAGGAGACAAAGCAGTAGCAGATTAAACTCTGCCTGGGAAACCGGGCATGACAACGGAAGGATTCCTATCCAGTCTTATTTTCCTGTGCAACATTCCATGTATTTGTGGAGATATGAACAAAAGCATTAACCTTATTAATCAAGTGATTTGTAGAGGTAGAACTTCTCCCTTTATATTTTGTTATTTCCTTCATGGGCCATAGTTTTCCTTTGCTCTGGTATGGAGCTGATCCACTAGACAGCATTAGCAAGAAGGAGTCATAACACACATCCATGGGTTTGGATACTTTGAGATTAATCCCTCAGTCTGGGTCTCAAAGTTTTACTCCCTGCTATATCCAGACTGTGTCACTTGCCAGAAAGGTTTCCACCCGAAGTTCTGAAAGATTTCTAAGGAGGCAAAACCCTTGAAACCAGATATATGAAATTAATAAATGATAGCAGAGACCACAGCAGGTTCTGGTAGAGGAAAGAAGCACTCTCCAGGCTTGGAACAAGCTCAGGAACTGAGCTGAGCCCATGATTTTTAATAAGGGTGCTGGCAATATAATTGTAACATCAAACAGAAGTCAAAATGCCTCAGCGTAGGTCAGCACTGATTCCTGGCACTGACGTATGGTGGAGGCATTTCAGAGGAGAAGGACCTGGCTGCTACCTGTGACATTTGTTTTACCTCGGGGAATTAGATGAATTCTGACTCCATAGCACCTCTGTGTCTTGTAGCAAATGTAAAACTAAATTGAGGCAGGCTTGAAATTCTTCCAATGTATATGACAATCCAGCTAATGCCAAGAGCTGATATTTATTAAATTCTGCTGTGTAAATCTGACTTTCTGTACCAAATAACAGTATTATATAGATGTATAACTGTAAATTATGTATGTCTTCATATAACAAGGATGTCTTCTCTTGATATACTTTGAGATCAGTAACAATGCTGTTGCTTGACATGGGAATTATGTATCCATCTCTTCAGGCTGGGTTCATACATGGAGTCCAGGAGATAAGTGAGCTTATATCCGTTAATTTCTTGTAATAAGATTGTTTATCTTTCATCTAAATGTGAGAAAATTTACAGCTTTCTGTCCATATACTGATGTGTGAATTATTCAGCATTGTAAAGTACAACTTGTGCTTACTATTCATAGCTTTCCTCAGAAGTGTTTCCTCAAAGCAGCATAGCCTCATAAGAAAGCAGAGAGAAAGGACTTTCAGAGGCTCCCTGTTCTGAAGCAAGCTCAGCTCTACCTGCCACTCCCCAGAGTTCCCTCCTGACAGGGGAAGATGCTTACTTGTCACCATGAGCATCAGCCCAGTGATTTATGCTACTCGAGCTCAGACAAACAGCCAAATCATATTTCTTTCCTCTCACTAAATGAAAAAGAAACAAACGTTCTGAATGTAATAAGAATTAGGTGTGCAGGGGGTGTTTGTGTCAATCAGTGTGGTTTAGCTCTCAGTGCAGCCAAAGCTTGACGTGGGGGTACCCAGCTAACCTGGTGAACAATGACCCTGAAGAACAGCTGGTGTCTTCACCACATGGTGTGGTGATGAGGATATGATGGGATTCATTACTGGCTGAGCATCAAGAACCAAACCCCCTGGGATGGGGGATGTCTGTGCTCTGAACACAACATTTCAGGTGTGCCATGCAACCCTAATTCCACAGCTTTACTGCCACTGCTACTTAGGGATCCCACAAAATCAGCTATGAATGAGTACTGGTACATGCTCAGCCCCTATCAAATGCAAAGAAAAACATGATACCTTAAATCACAGTAAAATAGCTTTGCGCTAAGACTTGAATATTATTGTTATGTGTCTGAGCACTGAGAATAAAAGTAGTCAGATAGGCTGGATTTATGCATTCATCTTGCTGGGTGGACTCATCCTTCATCTGCATATATATGTAGAAAGGTAAAAGCAGGACCTCTTGCCACAATCTACTTGTAGTGAGGCAGGAAGATCTTCACATAAGCTATTCAAGATTCCATTTGCTCAGCCCTGCCACAAACTATTGGATACAGGGAAAACCCAACAGAATATCTCAGCTCGGGAAAGGCAAAACCTCTGTCTTACAGTCAGGGCTCTTAGAAGATTTCTGCCTATCTGCTCAGAAAACAACACTGGAGGTAGCATCTGAGCCTTTTTCAGGTATATGAACATACGTTGCAGTCACCCCCTGCTGAAACTTTGGCTTAATCTGCCAGAGCTAAGTGGTGAACGGCTCTTTTTCATTGGTGAAACTCACAATAAATCAAATGCTTACCAGGCCACCAACTTCAACTGTGAGTATGAAAGCACCATCAATAAAACACCCAATATGATTTTAAAAACCCTCTCCTGGTGACTCAGGCTCCATCCAGTCTTTCAGAAATCTGTCGCCTTTGTGTTCTGTGTTGCTCAGTTGACTCCTTACCTCATGCTCCAGGCCTGAAAGCATTTTCCACTGCATGATCTGATATTGTGCAATTTCCAAAAATCCCTGCAGGGGAAACAGAGATATCTGATGTTCCCTGCCTGCCCTCAAATGTAAATTTACATTTTACAAACCACAGAAACTCATAATCCCTCAGTATCCTTTGTAAAGCCATGTTGTCTCCCCAGCTTGTGTTAATGTGCACTAATGAGGAACAGGCAATAGGTTATTTGGAAGGCAGATAAGCAAAAAGCATGTCCTTCCTGATCTTTTAGAATATGCTATAAAAAAGCCCAAATTGTTTTGCTTGGCTGCAGTGTTGTGTTTTAAGGCAGCTCCTCCTGTTCTCTCAGGGATTAATGGGGGCTCATAGGATGATTTCTTAATGGGGTGCGATGGCAGGAGAGGAAGCCTCAGGTCACTCACTGGGATGCAGCAGTTTGGTGAGGATCCCAGGTTGTTTCTAGGCTGGTGGTGAAGGAAATGTGGTTGTAGGCATTTGTTAGCAGGCGTGTTGTGTTGGTGAGGGAGGCTGCGGTATTGGGTTGAGCTCATCTCACTACTGTCTCAGTCACAGACATTACCTCTAAATAATGTGTTAAGGAAAAAGTCTGTAGGCAGTCCTGGCTAGGGGCTGTCTCTATAACTCCTTTTGCTGAAACTCATATTCTTTGTGGTAGAAACCTGTGAATGGCTAGACTTTGGGGAGTTTCCTAGCCTTTGTTCTCTCAACTATGCCCACACTTTATATTACATGGACTGCAAGGGGAAAAAATAAAAAAATGTGAATACTCTGGCCCCAAATCCTATCTTTAGACAGAGTCCAGCGGTCATTTTTGGGTGAAGGGAGATGAGGAGTAGGATTACAGTGTGGGATTTACTGTCCCAGACTTGTTTTGTGTGTTTGATCCTTTGCCCTTCATTTATTGAAGGATAAGAGCCAGAAGTATCTCTTGTTTTGTTCTGTGTTTGTGCTAGTGAAACCAAGCCCTCTTTCTCTCTCCCTTTGGATAGGTCAATCTTTGAAATGCAGCCCTGGATGATGGACTCATCTCTAACCTCATCTTTCCTTGGTTGTCTCCTTGCTCCAGTGTGCAGCCTATAAACATACAGTTTATTTGCCTTTTGCCCTAAGTCATATGCTTTTCCCCTCATTTAATTGCTTGATCCTGCACTCTTTGAAGCTACTGGAACTGTTCCCACCAGGGATACAGTAACAACCCAGAGATCCCCACACCCAAGCACAAACAAGTAGATGCCACAGACTCCACTATCACCTCGCTGAGAAAGGCAATGCAGGGTTCAAAATTTCCATTGCTGAATTTGCGTGCTTAAAGTCCACTGAAACCACTTGAAGCAGCTGAACAAAATATCACGAACTTTCCCCCAGGAGGCAAAGTGGTAAGATTGATTTGACATAAAAGACTAGCTATCATTATTAATTCATATTTTGGCAGATCTCAGGCATTTTAAGTGAATGAATAAATTCTGTATTACAGAAAGTCCTTTGAGAAATTTGTGATTTAAAAAGAACTTTTTAAATCAGGGTTTCTTAAAACTTCATGAAATTATCTTTGAGAATATTATTAATTGTGCTGCTTTAGAAATTTCATTTCTCTTTTTGGTGCTGTAAGTTATCAAAATTTGCAACACCTACAGCATTGGGTGGAACTGATAATTCTGTGAGCCTTAGATACACTACAGAGCTGTACATAATAGCTATGGACAGAGCTAGGCAGAGTTGGAACCTGTTCCCCACCAAGCCAGGGTGTCGTGGTCTTTATTATTTTATGTGTTCATTCTGTCTGCTGAAAGAACAGAACTGTCTGGGCCCCGGAAAAAATATTAGTATAAAGGCTGTGAGCTTCAAATTTGGCTTAACCAGAGTTCATAAATGTAATATATGAATCGAATGAAGTTTATTTTGAGATTTGTTTCACAAAACATCCATGTTTTGGAGCATAACAAAAAAACTGCTTAATCTAATGTTCTTGGGAAATGCTAAAATGTTGGATTTCCTGAGCCTGAACTTTCTCCCCTTTGTCAAAATTGATTCCATAACCACCCCTGTAGCGTGCTGCTCTAGGAACAAAATGCAGCATGATTAATGCATTGAATTCCAAGAACATGCTTACACAGCTTATTGAGAAACATTGCCCTGGAAAACATCTCTTACAGTACTGGATAAACAGGTGCTCCATAGCCACCCAGGGTGCTGGTTTCAGCTGGTAACTGGGTCACAGTAGGACGCTTAGAAAAGCAGTAACTTTCCAAATACCAGTATCTGGGTGACTAGATGGTGACTAATTCTGAATTTATTACAAGTCCTGTTAACTAAAGTGGCTCAAAAGCATCCCCAGACAATGAGTGCAGGCTATGGCTGCTCTTACACCTTGCCATCAGCATCTGTGTGGTAATTCACAGTCTCCCTGCCAAGACACAGAAGTCTCTGAAACCACCTGAGTAGGTGCCAGTGTCAGCCTCCAATCTAGACCCTGTAGCTTTAATTTGAGACCAGCAAAGAATGTCTAACAAGGCTACAGAAGCTGCCCTTTTATTCTTACTTTCCTCTAGGCAGGAAAGTTTGTGATGTCTGCACATTTCACTTTGAGCATGACTATGTAAGTAGCTCCTTGAAGTGTTGTCTCTCACCAAAGAATAAAAACTACTGGACATGAATGACAAAAATATGTTAAAATTTGACTTTATTCTGGGCACTGGTTGTATTTCAATTGGAAAGGAAAGAAGGAACATGTTCCTAAATAAATTGTGTGTGAGATTTCATCTGGAGCCGTCTAAATACTCTACCTGGAGTCTACAGCTGAAGCTGAATCTCACTCAGGCTACTGGCTAACCTGGTGAAGAGAGCCTTTGGAGTTTCAATTTCTTGGCATTAGAAAAACGAGGGAGTGTTTCTTAGTATTTTTAATAGTAAAACATTTTGTTAACATGCTGTCTGTGCCTCATCTAGGAAATTACAATAATACAATAATTAAATTAAAATACAGGCTTTAAGTAACAATATCTTTGTTATTCATTCCAAGTTTTTCTAACTAAACTGAACATTTAAAAGGAATCTAGTATATATGTATTGTCTTTTAATAAAGAGAGATTAAAGTAAGATATCTTATAATAATTATATACTCTTATAAGAAAGAGAGATTAAAACTAGTTAAGAAAACAAGGACATATGTTTGGCAATGAATTTGCTGTTTCAAGTATTCTTTCTAATTTATACAGAGGCATAACGGGTACTCTTTAATGTGTTTTGCAAGAGTAAAAATAGAACCCATGAAAAAAGAAAAAAGGCCAAAATAGGTGAAAAAAAGGCAAAAAAAAGCAAAAAAAATTAAAGCCAGATCATATTTATGGCTGGAACATTCTTTTCCTGGACATTTCATATTGCAAGAACATACTTATTTTTATTCCATGCATTTGAAAATGAGATTAATGTTGATACCCAGGATTATGCAAATGCCAGGTGTTTTAAGAGCAATATTTCTTGATTTATGGTCAAAGAAAGAGATGTCCTGATGCAGCAGTCTTTAATCTCTATTTTCTTCATATGGTGAGATTTCTGCTTACCCTTTTTGACTTTACTGAAGTTTCCTTTCATGGGCATCTTCCCATGACTGTATGCAACTCCTTTACTGATTTTATGTGTTAATTTAACATTGAAATTACTCATGATTGACTTTGGATCCTGAATGAGCTGAGTCCTTACACTTTTGTCTTCAGAATGACCACTTTGCTACATACTGTGCCATGACAAGTGTACAAAGGTCCAGTGTCAACATTTTCTTTCACTTGGCTTGCTTTAATAGTTTCTGTAGAGGTTAAGAAGTTAAACAGAAACATGTAATTACAAATACTATGCAATAGTCTACATAAAACAAACTAATACAGTAAAGGCTTTTAAGTCTTGTAAGTAGTGTTAAAATTACAGTAATTAATTTTAGATTACATAGTTTTAATAAGCGATTTATTTTTAATCAACCCTGTAGCAGGGTTATTTACTTGCTGACTGCTTCTCCTATCAGGTTGCTCTTTTCTCTTCTTTCTTTCTCAACCAGTTTCCCTTGAAATTGCATCCAGAGACACCTTTTTGGGTCCATTTCCATCAAGAATTTTGCACTGTGGTGGTGAAACTTCCCTGACCATACCAGGAGCTCTTGCACAATGAAGGCGGTAACTGGAGCATCATCTGCCAAATCAAGGTGGGGAACAAAGGATAAGCAGTTATTCTGTTCAGCCTTGGAAAATTATTTACCTGAACTGTAGCCTGAGTGGAATGGTACCATTGTTACTGAACTTTTTGGAAAAAAATTAAAAATTCCAGTAGTTCCCAGCTTGGGTTATGGCCAGGATGAAAACTTAGTGATGACTAGAGCCAGTTGCCTTGCGACCCTCTAGAGAATGATCCTGAGACCCTTTGAGCTCTCCTGGACCACAGTGGGCTGCACCAGCACCTCCTTGTGAGCGGGACACTCTCTGAGCTTACAGCCCTCAAGTGTGCAATATTCAAAGACCATTTCTGGTGACAGGGCCTAGGCTGACACCTCCACAAACACACACACGCAGACACTCCTTGAAGCGCAACCCTGTATCTTCAGAAACACAAAGGGATTTGATGTGTGTATTCCACTGAGCTTGAGGGAATTTTTGATGGGTACCTTTACACAGGTAGACATAAACGTGTGTATCTCTTTGCCTTTGTGCGTGTGTTTGAATTGATTACGGTATGAATGGTATTGTTGTGAATCTGTAATTAAATCACTGTTATAATTGTAGTATTCCCATTGAATCATTATTTTTTTAATGCTAAATTAGTCAATGATTAAGTGTTGCTAAACCCTTTCTATATCCTTTGCACCCTTACTATTTTGCATCCGTGGTCTTCGTGTAAATAATTCTAAAATGATTCTAATCCAATTTTCCTATGTATGCTTAATCTATGTGGCAATAATAGAGTGAAACTTGTCATGAAATTCTCTTAAAGTTGCACTTACACAAATTGATATTAAAACCTGATTTTTGCCAGTAATTTTGATGGTGATTGCTTAAGCATCTGAAACCAGTCATTCACAACATACATCAGATCTACTTCACCAAAAAATTCTGACAATCTTTAAGGTTGTATATATTTTTAAATTTATATGTTTGTATATATTTTTAAATGACTCGTTGAATTATTTGTTCACATACCCTTTGGAATGAAAGGAACATTTAGAATCTGTGGCTTACAATTATGTGCAGACTTAAATAATATTGCACTAATTTTCCCTTTCCTTTCTTTCTGTAATGATGTCTTTTGCCTGACTATCTCTGATTGAAAGCTAGTTTGCTGCAAACTTAATATATTCAACAGAATCAGAAACTAATTTCTCGTGGTTGGTCTGACTCAAAGTTAGGAGACTTCCAATAAAGGGTCTAATTTCTTGTGGCCAAAGGCTGCAAACTTAATATATTCAACAGAATCAGAAACTAATTTCTCGTGGTTGGTCTGACTCAAAGTTAGGAGACTTCCAATAAAGGGTCTAATTTCTTGTGGCCAAAGGCTGCAAACTTAATATATTCAACAGAATCAGAAACTAATTTCTCGTGGTTGGTCTGACTCAAAGTTAGGAGACTTCCAATAAAGGGTCTAATTTCTTGTGGCCAAAGGAAATCTGCCAGTAAGTGGGTGTGGTTTTTGGGTTACATTAGTCTGTAAATGTAGATTTTTATTTTTTCAAGATCCAAAATTAAGTCTGAAGCTTTGCTATTCAAATAGTGACTGCTGCTTTATTTGAAGATGTGAAAAAGCCTCTATGCTTTTTCTTTTTAATGAAGACTCTGACCTTAGATATTTTTTTTGACAGCTATTAAGACTGCTTAGGACCTTAGCCATTTAGTGTCATTGAGCTTGTGTGGTTGCCTGTTGAAACCTCCCCATAAACTATTTCAGGAGTCAAAGGAAAAATTGCAGTAATAATAAACTGAAGACAAGCCCTGTGACTTTTGGCAGTGCTTTGGATACTGGTGCTTCGATGATGCAAGTACAATTGAATACCCAAAAGAGAAAACAACTGATCTGGAAGGTTGCTCTTGAGCCTCATGCTGCTTGAATTCACTTAATAACAGTTAATTTAATTTCTTTATTAACACTGACTTTTAAAAGTAATAGTTTTACTTTAGAGGGGAAAAAGCAATAAATCTGGACAGAACTGATCAGAATGTCTTCTTATCTGTCATGAAAATAACTTAGTGAACACAGGAGTAATATTATAGGAAGAGGATGGAATTCTGTTATTGAGAAGTAAGTACAGAATAAAATGGAAAACATTAACCTTTGTGTTACTAACTCTCCCTTAGAGCTAGATTTCTATATTAATTTTCACAGATTCCTGTAGAAGCATATATTTAGAGGTTTTTTCCTGTATACTTGGTGTTTCTTACTCAGAAGACTCTCCTAATGGTTTTCTCTTTTCAAATTTTGTCATGCTTTTGTGAGTTTATTAGTGGCTTGGTGTGGTCTGTAATTGTCCTTTGGTTACATTCAGAATGAATTATAAACTTATTCATTTTGCCTAGAAGCTTTTATATATCCATTTGTGTCTCAGTGCTGAAGTAATTACTGAGGCTGCTTTTACACTGGTTTTGATCTTTTTGGGAAATCTTGACCAGCATACTTCAAATGTACAGCTATATATATTCATGTTCAAGACTGCCTGACTCTTGATTTACTTTTAAAATGTATTTATTTATGCATTTGTGTTACCTGGCATTATAAAACACACAGATTCTGCAAGGCCACATCTGTAAAAGATAATAAAGAATGTTTTTATAAATACATAAAAAAAGGAGGGCTAAGGAAAATCTCCATCCTTTACTGGGCACAGGAAGGAACATTATCACCAAGGATGAGGAAAAGGCTGAGATACTTTCTTTGTCTCTCCAAATGTCTCAGCCTGTCTCCATAGCAGAGATGATCCAGCCCTCTGATCACTTTTGTGGCCTCATCTGGACACACCCCAGCAGTCCATGTCCTTCATATATTGGGTTTTTCCTCCTTAATTTAGGACAGTGGAGCAGAACAACTGAATTCTCATAAATCTTGAAGGTTCAAAATTAGGGAAAGGGAATTGTCTACATTTGCAGGCAGAGATTAAGACATTAAGTGTGACATTTACTCAACTGAGTGTGAGGACCTACAGTCCTAGATGTCTGCATAGATCTATGTCAACATATATTAAGCTTGTTTAGAATTTCTCTGCGGTCACTTTAGATTAAGGTGATAAGGCCAATAGCAGCCAGGAAGCAATTCACAAAATTCAAAACCAGAGACCACCATTTGCTCATACGAATCAGATCCCGACAGTATCCACAGTCAGAACGTGACTGCAATGGAAGCTTTGTTGGCCATCTCAGAGGTAGAGCCCTCCTCACAGAGCAAAGCAGATCAACCCTATCTGAGTTATCCCAACTAAACCTGTGCCAATCATCCCAGAAGTACTTGACAAAATCTGAAGGGGAGAGCACTGGAAGGTCTGGTGGCTTTGCACCATGAAACTCATGCTTCCAGACCTGGACCTTGACCCCTTTGAGTGAGACACTGCCCAGATTCACAACAAAGAAGGATTTCTCTCTCTGAGGAGCTTACAAGCTAACTGTAAAACAAAAGACAGAATTACAAGCAGACAAGTGTTAAGGGAATGGAGAGCTATAAATGAAATCCCTGAAAACAGAAGGGAAGAAATTACATAATGGAAGGCTATTTGTATTTGTTCATAGGCCCAGTGCTGATCTTTTGCTTGAAAGATCAAGCCAAGGATTTGATGAGATAACTTTCTGAAATATTGTGGAACTACAGCCACAGAAAACAATTTCTGAAGCACAGGTTAAAAAAAAGAATGTTATTATGATAGCTTACCTACTCTATTTTCTTGGACTTGATGTAAATGTGACTTAGCTTGTCTCTGAAAGCACATGTATCTCACTTCTGCTTCAAAAAAACCAATTCAAAGTCAGCGCAAATATCATCATTTTAAAGCAATTTATCATCCAACATTTACCTCTATCCATATGCCACTTAACTTTGAAGCAACTTGAACATCAAAATCTTCTATAAAACATTTTATTTTGCAGACTAGCTTATTTTTAAAAAGATAATAAATGAAAATCTAAAGCCATGTGACAACACAATTAGATATCATTGCAAACAGTGAACTGCCAATTATCTTGAGGTATTGACTGTGTCTGGTGCAGTGTAACGAAAAAATTCTTTCAGCAAATTATGTTTCAGTTGCTATTATTTCATTTTTAGAATAGAAACATCAAGTGAAGTAGATCAGTACTAATTGGCAGGAGAGAGAAGTTCACACGACATCTTGTAAAGAAAGGCTATAAATGTCCCACTTCATTTCATCAATCTGATTATTTTATAGTAGTGAAGAGAAAATTTGATTTAAAAAATGTTTATTTTCTGTTTCTACAATATACCTTGTTTACTAATACAATTAGTTTGACAAGCTGACACTTGAGTGTCTTGGTTTTGCTTAAAACTTTTTCTTTCAGTGTTAACTGCTTCTGCCTTCCTCTTGCAGTCAATTCTTTTCAGTCTTTTCCTTTCTTTTTCTGGTCTCTTAAGGAAGTTAGGAGTCTCTAAAGGAAAGTCCAGAGGCTTTTCTCTCTTTCAGTGCTCACAGAAATGTGAGGAGCCTTTGGAAAAAGCTGCCCTATGCCATATTTAGTGTGGATCAGCTAATGTACTTCAAGATCATTTTCAGCCTACTGACCATTTTGTTTCAGTAATCTCTTACTTTCCTCCATGGCCCAGCATAAGATTTACGATAAAAACTGATTTCATTGTTTTCATGTCACAAAATCCTTATGGCTTTCCCAGCCACTTGTCATCTTCAATTTCTACATTATGGATAAAATAAGTGAAAGAGAATCTAAAAAAAATTATCTCTATGTTTATGGTTAATGGTATGGTCTTCTCTTCCAGGCACCAAATACAACTTATCTGCAGGAGAGTCTTATTCAGCATCAGGGGAAGAGCACTGGGCTCCTGTAGGACACTAAAGAAAAAGCCTGACTGCTGCAGACAGCTATCAAGACAGTCCAGAGAGAGGTAAAAAAAAGCAGGCACCTTTCCTATGCTCACCTGGACCAATTCATCTCTGTCTTCAAGAAAATAAGTGGAGTAATGTCTCACTGTCTCTTTTTCCTTTGTGGACTGAGAGCCAGAGATCCCTGACTTGCACTTTTTGGAGGGTGCCTGCATGGCATACTCTTGGCAAGTGTCCTGTTCAACCACAGTTTCCAAGATAAAAGCACAGGTGTGAACAGTTTACGCATGTATCAAATACATAAAACCGGCTGGGAGGCATTGACCCCAAACCCAGCAAATTAAACAGGAAGATGGCAGATCAAAGAGTGACCAGGAAATTGCAAAGCTTTAGAAATGAAGGAAAAGACTGAAGAGAAGCATAAAAGAAGCATGAACATTTTTAACAGTACCAGAGATATTTAAGTGGAAACAGGAGGAGTCAAAAGCTGCCCTGATAGACTCACCTCACCTCACACAGATGTTTGCAACCTTGTAGCGGGCTTTCTCACCAGGATGGGGATCAGCGGGTTGTAGAGAGTGACAAGGATTCATCCTGATGTGCCAGTGAATTATATGTTCCTTAGCTGATAAAAGTCTTCTGTCCTGAATTGGTTTAAACTATGGGAACTGGGTAGCTTTCCCTGTGAGAGTTTTTGTGGCTGTTCTTGAGCATCAGGTAAGTGCAGAAGGAGTGATGTGCACTTGGAAGCACAGGAAGGGAGGTGTTTTCTGGTGGGCAGGAAAGAGGTAAAGACTCTGCATGTTTGTATCATCTGCCTTCCACTCTGCAGTTTTTCTCCCTTTGTGGAAATGATTGGTAGAGAACTCAGAAAGATGAATGTCTCTAAACAGTTTGTCTTCCTCCTGCAGGCTTGTCAGTGGGAGTGAGTTCTGAGAGTTGCGCTGAAAATCATTTTGGAAGGAGGCAAATCAGGGCAGAAAACAGAGAACAGCATTGGGAGATATCACTTATCTCATATACCCTGGATAAATTTAATTTCAAGATGCAGTCGCCCCATTAATGCCTGCTTTTAGGGCAAACAGTCCACAGACCCACTGGAGGACAAGTAACTATTAGCTCTGAGGAGGTCCCAGGACTGGAGGCTGAGGATGTACAGATAGAAGAGCCACCCAATGTCAGTGACCAGAAGATATACAGATTCAGTAGTGGTACTGAGAGGAAAGCAAAGGATATCCCTCACAGTAGAATGAAATGTTGGAAAGGAAAAAAAACCTACCCTAAAACAAGTAAGGTTTTTAAAGAGGTATTTAACATGAGTAGACAATGAGGTAAAATGCTACTAAAACACATTATACTAGAAACTTAGGGCCTAAGAGGACTATTCCCACACCTTAAAGCTGCTATATCTGAAGAGTAAAGTGAAAAAACCCCACACCCGTAAAAGTGGCAGTGGTATCCACTTGATAAAAAGATATAGCAAATAAAATACCACTGAACAGCAAAGCAGCCAGAAAAAGAAAAGATAGGAGAAACTCAGTGGAGACATAATGCTGGTAATCAAAACTTCTTCAAACATATCAGAAAGAGGGAGCTTGCCAGAGTCTGTAGAATGAATAGACAATAAAGATGAAAAGCTTTGATCCTCACTTATTGTGAAGGAAGTTGGAGAATTTATCACTGTTGCAGAAGAGCAGAGACAAGGGTCATGGAAAATTCTGTCAGCCAGAATTATCAACAGCAAGCATTTCAGAAATCAATAAACTGAATTCAAACCTCTGAAAGCTCCTATTTTTCAAAAGAAATTCAGATCTGTGAACTTCACAGAATCATAGACTTGACAAACTATTAAGCAAATACCCTACCTGCTACTTGACCCAGCCTCAGAATTAGGGGAATAAAAGAATGGTTAATATGGTACCATAAGTATCTTAAAGGCTGACTCAGGTCATCTTGGGAAAGACCAACCAGTTCTTTCAACTTTAGCACCAGCCAGATTGGCAAGGAACCATAATGAGAAATTGAATTAATAATTATGGATGAAATTATAGATTTGGAATGAGTCACAGGAATGGCTTGTGAAACTATAAGAATCTTTGAAGATGGCAGTTTACAGGGTAGGTGAACCTGTCATTCCAGTATAAGTGGGATTAAGAAAATAGGTGGACAAGGGCTTTCAGGAAAAATTACTGAAGAAGTTTTCCTTCAATTAACCAAAATCAGTTTTGACTCTGTCCTGTTGTAACAACATATGCTAGTAAATGAACATTTCATATTATTGAGAGTCTCAAAAGATATGTAATAGGACTTTCATTATCAGGATATTCAGAAATTATAACAAAAAAGGTAAACAGTTTAAATATTCTGCCAATTTTGCAGAATTTATGAAATTATTAAGGACAGCTAATTCTGAAGAGGAATTCCTTCAGAGATGCAGAAAATTCACAGTGCTGAATGACTCTGAAGATCAGATGATATTCAGGGTTGATAAATGGAAATTAATCCACATGAAAGAAAAAGAACTCTATCTCTCCGTGTTTAATAGGAGACATACAAAGAGTATAATCACATAGAAGTGAGACTTTGGGGTCATTCCCGGCTATTCTCTAAAAATGGTAATGGAAATTTCTTGTCAGCAAGACATATGCACGGCACTGCTGTGGCAGAGTTAAGTGACTAGTTCTGAGAAAACCCACACAACAAAATCCATCCAGATGGGTGATTCAAAATACTCCCATGGTATATTAACCACTTTCAAAAACTTTGTTGGGAAAAAAAAAAAAGAATTAAAACAGAATACAAAAGTCACCAGTGAAGTTTCTACTTTCTTTGTTGTTGTCTTCAGTAAAGGTTTCGCTTTTGAGTCAAAAGCTCATTTGGTGATGTAACTGCTTTAGTGCAGTGCTGTGCTGAGGAGGAGAGCTGAGTAGCTGCTTTTAGATCTACTGCAAAGCAATAAGCAATATTACTTCTGAATATTCTTGGAAGGCTTTGCCTTAAATTCTTATATTCTTAAATTCTTCTCGAGCTGCATACTCATATATTTCCTGCTAGCTCCACTGGATGAACTAAAAATGCCATTTTGTGATGAAATACAAAATAGGAAAAATATTAGGTTTTGGCTGAGTTTTTTGCCATTTAAGAGAAATTTTTTTCAATCATGAAATACAAAGTTTTCAGATAGGGACACAGAACTCCATTATCCATGACACCTCACATCTCATATTTGCTTTATCTGTTCTTAATTGATGACATGTCCAGTTTCTTGGGCATTTTTCTATCATTATTTTATCTCTGTTCCTATGGATATGATATTGCAGGGACATATTCCAGCTTAAATATGTCTGAAATAATCAAATATCTGCTCCTACCTTCCTTGCTTGGAGAACAGTGAAGCCTTTTGTTCTGTTTGTTCCTTTTTTTCATGCACAGTACTAGCAACAAATATCATTAGTGTGAGCTTTGTCTTCTGCAGACAACATTTGGAACAAAATATCCCTGACATAGGTTCAAAATTGCCATGAGAGTTCACAAATGTCAGATATTCCTCATACCCCAAACCCTGAATTGCTCAATCTGAATAACAGGGTTATTTTATATTTCTTTGGACCTTTGTCCTCATGACAATACTCTGAGCATTACTTATTGATCATTTTGATTGTTATTGTAGGGAGTACTGGGCCAAATCTGAGTTAAACTGCCCTAGAAATGTTACAGTCTCTTGGACCACCTTGTTTTTGAAAGCTCATTCAGAAAGTCTGAATTCCCAGGTCAGGCAATGACAACTGTGGAGCACAGATTTGGTTTCTCTTGGGAGCTGAAGCATTTCAGTGTGAGACCATCCTTCCCATGCCTGCATTCCTTCCTTCACTCAGTCACCTCTTCCTAGGTTCTTGCCACATGTGAAACCATTTCAAAGTGGGGAAAAATTAGATACTTGGACATTTTCTGCCCAACAAAACCCTGATCTGCCCCCAAAGCCCAGTCCATTAGTCCCTTGAAGAAAGGACTGCTGAATATAAACATGTATTTGATTCTGAAAACTCCTCATTTTTGGCTGGTGCAGCTTTCACAGCATTCTTTTTCCAGGCAGATTCTGGGGAGACCTTTCTTGTTGTGCAGATCCCTAAACTTCTAAAATACCAGACATGAGCTTGTTTTATTTTCAGTTGTTGGCATGACACTCCATGGTGTCCTGTGGTTCTCCAGCAGGGAAGCAGTTTTGACCCTTCTCCACGTGTGCAGGGCTCAGTCCTGGCTGCTGCTCACCCCTGTGGTACCAGACACGTAAATGGGGCAGAGGTGTCCAGTCTCTGCTCCTGGTAACTCCTTTGCCTGCATCTAAACTAGGTGAGGAAAGGAGCCTGCCAGAAGTGTGCAAGGTCAGAAGCCAAGCACTGGAGGTCCTGCAGCAACTCACCATCATGGGCAATTTTGCCTTCCCACTTGCCCCACTTCATTTACCAGCAGCAAAACACAGGTGTCTTGTGTTCATTTCTCAGGTTTAACTCCAGGTGAGAATTTTCCGTTCATCCTGGCCCTTATTCCCCAGGCCCCTCTAACCCTGATGGCTTCTGCTCTTGTGCCTCCCTACTCCCTGCATCAGCTCTACCCTGCCATCCCACTCAAGGCCTTTTTCTCTGTCCAATTCGTAATTTCTGTTTCTTTACATCCCTCCTACAGAACTCTCCCCAGATCCCATCTGAACTGTTTTTGGGCTCCAATTCTTCATCACTCCCCATGGACAGATCTCCTCCAGAGACTGCCAAAATCCAAAAATATCCTGTGCCTGATTACTGGGTTTTCCTTTCCTCTCCTGACTTGCTTTCAGTGACCTCACTGAAGCTGGGTGCTCCTCCAACTTGATGTCACAGAAAATGAAAGCCATGTTCAGCATCTCATCTGTGTCATCCTATCCTCCTCCTCAAGTGCTGTAGTGAGAATGGGGCAAGCTAAATGCAATGCAGGTGCTTGGCACATTTAACCTCCAACTGCTCACTGCTAATGTGTGGAAGCAGGTTTTTCCAAAGGCTTAAAGGTTTTGAAGGAGCAGTTTTTCCATGGGAACATAAGGGCTTATACTTTAAAGCAGAGCAGCCCTCACACCTCACCTGACACGACCTGCATATCAAACCAGGGGCTGCTGCCTGTTCTCAGCTGCTCCTGTGCCACCTCCGGTACCCTGCATTCACCCAGGGAAGGCTTCCTTTCAGAGATCAACAACATCAAGAACTGCAAACCCAGTTAACCTTTTGATTGTTGCACTGGGAGAGCTCGGCACAGTAAAAGCATGGATTGGCAACACCATCTGCAAGGGAACAGGCAAGATCAATTATAATGGAAAACAATTGTTATAGCAACTGAATCTAAATCAGTGCCAAGTTATTGTGCTGTCTCCAAACCATTGGTATTCAACGAAATACACAGAACAAATCAGGCATTCATGTTTGAAGTCTGTTTGACATAAATGCACCTTTTGTTGTCATGGTTAAATCCATGGGAGTTGATTTATTTTGAATATCAGACAATCAGTTCCTTAATAAAGTTATATAAGATGTCTCTCCTAGATACTTGAAGGTTTTTCAGAAGAAGATAGCTTGGTTGAATAAGGCACTATTCTTATAATTTTTTTGAAATATTACAGGAAAAGGCTAGATAGGGCTCCTTCTTTGCCAAGGAAGCAATTTGATCAAACATTTTTTATGAGAGTATAATCTCCTTTACATGTTCATTTGAAATAAATGAAGAGAACTTTAAAAAGTACTGAAAGTTCTTTACTGAAATTCTGCTCTTAATCACAGTTATCACATATTTTAAATGTTTTCTACTTAAGGTCTTATATGTGTGCTAGACCACTGGATACTGAAAGGGAGTATAATCATGTGGTTTTCCCTTAGGCTTTAAATTTTGAAGCCACTTTGAAGAAGAAACAGACATTTTTGCTTCTCCTTCTCAACCTTCTGAAAAATGACAGCCTGTGCATCCTGTGGAATTTCAGTTATTTGGACCTAGGCCAGTGCATGTCAAAGTTGCAATTAGTCAGTGCTTGTAAGAAGCTGCACAAAATGATGGAAAGCTTTCCTGGGGATAGAATAGCATTATTTCTTAGTGTGATTTGTTAAATAACTACTGTAGCATATTGCTATTCCACAGTATGCTGAGGTTGAAATACCATAGTAACACAGGGCCATGATACTTTAAAGCCTGCTATCAACCAACAAGTGTTTCCCACCTCGCTTTTAGCCAGGCATGATTTACCTCCCAGGACAGCAGACACTGGCAGTCTTGGCAGGGGAAGATAGAACAGCAGTTTTTGAGCAGGTGCAGAGTTCCTTGGCAGCACAGAGCTGTGTTGAGCACCACTCCTCAGCCCCAGATACCTTCCATGCTTTCTGCCTGACTTGGGAACAGCTGACTTGAGAACACCTGACTTGGGGAACCCAGGGCAATCAGTTGGCACCTTGAAGGTGGTGCAGCCTCGGTCTCCACTGGGCTGTCAGTGGAGGCTTCCAAAGAACTGAGAAGAATGGCAGTGGGCTCCTGGATGCACCTGTGACAGGAGCAGACACTGAACAGGACAGAGAACCCCTCAGGATTTGCTGGTCACCTAGTTCTGTGTTTTATTCTCACTACTCTGCTGATCTCAAGGTAAATATTGTGCAAGCTGAAAATCAAAACCCGGAAATTTCTTAAATTGCATGTTTCTCTGGGAAGCAACTTGTCCTGTGTTGTATAGAGCATCCAGTGCTCTGGTCCCCTGCAAGACAAAAATAGTTCATAAGCAACGTAATTTGTTCATTCTGCTTCGCTTTGTATTTCTGAAATTCTTTCTTCTGACATTTATTCACAGTTTTTCTTATGAAGTGTGAAGTAACACATTGAAAATTTTAATTTTATCTTTGAAATATACTTAAAACTTAGGTGAAAAAGACAATATATACTTCTGGAGAAAAGCATCATTCTTGATCCTGTTGGCACTTTGGATCTTTCAGGATACATGGATTACTAAAACTGGATATTCATTGATTATGTGGCATTTCTTTCTGGTTCATGCCAAAATACAGAGATAGCAAACACTCCTGAACCTCTGGTGATGGGTCATTAAAATGAAATTTTACCTATGATTTCGATAGAGGATAGATAAAAGTTTACTAGAAAAAAACCCTAAATTCTTTAGAATTCATCCCATCAATAACTTTTGAAGACTGGTAACCAGGAAACCAGCCTACCATCTTTGATATAAGCAGTGTGTCACCAGTAAACCCCTTGAGAGCCAGCTAGTTACCGTAACAGAAAGGGTGATTTTCAGTGGTAGAACCAAGTTCCCTAGTGTGCTTCTAACTGCTTTGGAACCCAACCTGATCATCTTTTTGAAAGACTTTTGTACTTTGTCGATGTCTTTCTTTCACTTGCACCCACTACACACTCCACAAACCTCTGTATATTCACACAAGTTCTTCAAAATCACACCCTTATAAAAAGGGCAATTTCTTGGGACCTCTGAAGGATTTCCTAGCAAGGGCTGGCACACCTTAATGTACTGCCTTTCTTACTGTGTGAGGGCCAGTTTGACCCTTTAACAACCTGAAGTTTTAAAGTCTCATTTTTTGTCTCTGTTTTCACTATATAGTGGCCACAACAGCACCGATATCACTTTTGTAAGGATGTGCAGCTCTTGATCAGTCTTTCCTGCAACAATATGGTTTTTTCTATCTGCAGGGTGTTTTTCATTCTAGTAAGATATTCATTATTACCATCACAAAAATATTCTCACCTGCCTTCATTCTGGATATTTCCCTTTTCATCCTTTCTGACCCCAGTGTCTACCTGTCAGTTCAACTGTAAAATTGAAAATATTTAAATGTAAATTAATTTTGTGCCACTAGAACCCTTCTTGAGAAACCCAGCAGAGAACGTTGAAAGTTTTTTTTTTTTTTTCTGCTGCCAGCATTTCCATGAAAAAAAGCTCTGCTGGTGACTTTATAAACAACATTCCAGGGTGCCACTGGAATGGAAGAATAAACTAGTCGAGGGAGGAACATAAAAATAAACAAATAGACTGTCCTCAGAAATCTGGAGACCTTTTTGAGAGCCAAATATTTTTAAATATTTGTAATATCCACCTATCTCCTATTCTTCCGGTCATTATTGTACCCCTAAGTTTTTTATGTGCTTGGGGTAAAAGAAAAGCATAATGCTGAAAAACAGTGAGAGATGAGTGTTGGAGAGCTTTCTACTAGGACACTGAAATTAAATTATTGAGTAAAATGGTAAAATAGATCAAATTAACTTTTCATCCCATTCTTTTTAGAAGGCTGTTCAGGAGAATATCCATGTGGAAATCAAAGTTGGATTGGAGGTGCAGCCATCCCTGATCCCATTTCAAACATTATCTAAGAAGCAAAAACTTTATGAGTAATTTCTAAGATTTGGTTTTGATGCCTGTGTATAAAAACAGTGTATACAGAACTTGTGATGTTATTGATGAAGTTGTTACGGGAAATACACACATCCACTATCAATACATTTCAGTCTGTAAAGAAAATTCATGCAAATAACAAGTAGTAGGGATAATGAATCTACTTCTGCAGCTGGATTAATGAGGCAGAGTGCACAGAAGAAAAGGAAGATCTAATAGGAAAACGTTTAAAAGACAGATTAGAATTTTAAAATATATTCACTGAATTTCTTCTTCTTGGAAGCACATCATTCCCCCAGTGAAAAATGACCAACATAAATTGTTACTCCACGTTATTCTGGATAGGGATAGAACTGCACACAAAAAATTCTAAGAGAAACAAGATGTAGGGCTAAGTTTTGAAGCCAACAACATGAAGGATAAAATTCCTACTGATTCCCTTGAGCCAGGAATTCGCTTCAGAAGAAGCTGCACAAAGGGAAGGGATACACAGATACAAATTCTGCTATGATAAGTGGCTCTCAGACACATTAAATATTTTTCAACTGAAATGTAATGGAGATATTGAAAAATAACAGACATTAAGGTTTAGGTACAGTAGTTAGAAAAAAAAGTCAGTAATAGCACTCTAGCAGTGATTATGCATAAGTAAAATCAAGAGTTAGCAAAAGTCCCGAAAATAAAATGCCCAAACAATTACTGAGAGAAAACCAAACAAGAATAATGAGTTTATTTTTTCACACACAACTCTACAGGCAGCTAAAGACCAAATAAGAAATAAGGAATAAACAGATCACAAAAAAACTGAGTAGTGGAAAGAATCTGCACTTGATTGTATTACATTTGAAGCCGCTGCACTTCTGTGAATCTTATCATTGCAATTCTTGGCTGCCAGAGAGAAGAACAAATTGAGAGTGTGAGCCACTTATTTGTACAATCTAATGAAGTACAAGGGTTTTTTGTGGTTAGAGCAAAGCTGTTTGCTCTTGAGAACACTTGTTAACAATGACATGTGTTTGAGAAATTAAAAACATCAGATATTTTCTCTTTTTCCCTGTCTTCAAAAGTGTAGTAATAATTTTGATTGGCTGCCAATAAGGAAAAATGTAACTAACACACTGCTGGCCAAATCCAGCAATCCAGGTTTCACTGAAAAAGGGAAAAACTAACAGTTGCTGTGGATTTTTCTGGTGCTTATCTCACTCATTCCTTCTGAATTTTGATTATTTGCAAAAAGACTGATGATTTAGACATACGCCTAAGTGTGGCTTCCTTCTGCATCTGAATATTAGAGAGGGAAATGTTCCGTTGTGCAAAGATAAAATGAGTTCTATCCATGGATAGATAATTTTAAATCCGAGGGTACTTATGTTATACATGCAGTCATTCATCTGTAAGTGCCTGCCTCATCTTGCAAGTGCATCTGGGGTGGAAAACACAAGAGAAAATGTCTCCCACGGTGCTGGAATTTTAACTCCTCACAAGTCCCCAGCCCAGCTTAATTTCAGCATCTGATTTCTTGCCAGCTCCAACCCTAGCAAAATAAGTCTTAGAATCTACTTTGACACCATGATCACATATCAGCTCCTCAGCGTCTCTCTGAAAGCTCAGTGTTTTAATAAAGGAGGTGACTTACATGCATTCAAGTTCCTTAGTATCTCAAATCAGGTATTTTACCTTCTTTGTCATTCTCTGACACATTCTCTCTCTTTTTTCCCTCCTGGTTTAATTTATTCTTCTTCTCAAGAATGAGTGGTGCAATGCTACTGGAAGCAAACTGAAAATAGAGAGCTGTTCAGTGCATCCAATAAAAGCTCATCTGGAAAAGACCAACAGCACATTACTTTCACAACCATTCATTGAGATTAATGAAGAATGATATCAATACTACCAACCACTATTCTGTGGATTTGTTTTTCAAAGGAAAATTACTTTGAAATGCCTACCCTATGCTAAAGAAATTATTTTATATACATATAAATTCTATTGATTTTTATAGCTATAGCTCATTTCATGCCCATTTGCAGTTAGATTCCGGAAAAAAATCTGTTTCCTGAGTCTTGGTGTTTCCAGAGCCACATGCAAAATTAATTCTGTAACAAGGCATGGAGGAAACTTAGATGTGGGGTAGCAACTGGCATTATAATAAGAATTTCTTCCAGTCATTGACATTCATTGACACTCTCCTCTATCAGCTACGAATTGGCCTTGAGTCTCAATAACACTAATTGGAAGAACACACAATCAGCCCAGAACAGGCTCATTTGGGATGCCAAGAAACAAAGATATCAAGAGGAGATATTTGTAATTCTATGACCAAGGATTTTCTTTCACTTCTATTTCTAGTGTCTGGTTTTAAATCCCTGCAAAATCGGTTGGACTCTCTTGAACTACAACAAGATTTTATGATGATCTTTATAATAAATTCCTCTCCCTGTCATATTTAAGTTCTACCTCTATATGAGGCTACATACTGTGTTAAATTTCATCAGAACTCACAAACTCTCACTCCAGGGTCCTGAGTAAAGGTAATGTGAATGGCTCAAATATCTGGAAACAAGCAACTGGGGAGTCTTTTGGTGACTGTGGAAAAGTAGCAATGCATTCCACAAGCAGGTAGTTCCACATGCAGGCTGTGCAACCTGTTGGCCCAACGATCACTCCCCATTTATCTTTTTCTGATGTCATTGGTAAAAAGGAATATTTTATATTTACGCGTATTTAAAAACCTACTTCCAAACTCCTTGAATGTTGCAAAAAGCCAGATTTTCTTTCTACCTCCAAGGAAACGTTTGGGTTTGACTCATAACATGTCAGTGTTCCCCTCTTCTTTTGACATGTTATAGATCCAGCACTGAAATATCAGTGGTAATTATCACGTTTCTGGTGATTAAAAAATGAGAGAAGCACAAAAATTGCAACATTGAAACACAGAGAAGTTCAGTTACGCTATTTATCTGTGACATGGGTCAGCATCAAATTTAGTGATGTACTTTCAAAACAGCAGTGTACAAATCTAGAAGTAATTTTCTGGCTGCTGTCATCTGATATTTTACTTATGCCTGAAAATATGTGGATAAATATTTTTTACATGTGTGGCTTATGTATATGACTTGAGAGTATCTTTCTACTCATATAAGCTTCTTATCTTTTTCTAAATCCCAGTTATGCTATTGGTCTCAAAGACACTGGGTAGCAATTCTTCAGAGGAGCAGTGCCCAAGTAATTGCTACGCCATCATGTAAAACCAACAGCAGACAAACGATGCCATTGTAGAGCAGATGTTTAATGTGGGACATGGTAGTAAATGTGATTGCTTTTTATTTCCATTCTGCTCATCTTAGGCTCTGAAATTTCCATGCAGGAAACTATGCAAGTAGGCTGACGGCACTGTTGGTTTTACTACTCTTATTTATGTAGCAGATTCTCTTGTCAGCCCATTATTACTGTCATTATCCTTGACTAGGACTTAATCACTCAAGATAGAACAGTGACTTGTCACCTTTCCAGCCACTGTGTACAATTCTGAGTGGAAATGAGTGAGTCCAATTCAAAGCAGTCAGCGTAATCTTAATCAGTCAGGAGCTGCCAGCCTTCTAAACACAAGGATGTCCCTGGGTCAGCAGATGGACAAATACTTCAGTAGCTGTCAGTGCGTTGTGCTGTGTTGCTCATTTGTCAGGGAGCTCTGCCCTTAGCAAAACAACCTGAATATTCAAACACTGCAATAAATCACAGCAAAGAATGACTGTAGGCTGGACTTTTTTTACACTTGGTCCCTATAGTAGCAGGAGCATTATTGCAACAATTGTGTTTTGATTAAAATTTGTCATGTTGATGCACAGGTCTGGCTTCCGAGGCTCCCAAGTCATGACTGTGAAAAATCTGGTGATATTTGTTAATTGTACTTTGGTGTGAGTCAAGACACTTACACAAACACACACACACACATGCACCCACAACACACATAACATATGTGAATTATCATTATAAGGCTTGCCTATGCATCATAATTTGTGTGTGTGTGTATGTGTGTGTGTGTTTAAACTGCAGACATAACTTGACTTCCACCTCTACAACTGACCTCTAACTCCTGATAATATATAAATTCTCTGTGCAGGCTGAATAAAAATGAAGCTGCTGCAAAACTCTGTAAGTTTTCCAGAATTTCTTATTCTATAAAAGCACAAAACCAAAACATTTCATAGTGTTTTGCTCAAAAAAGGCAAATCAGAAAGTGGGTGACGTTGAAAAATGCACCTTTCTTTCATACTAAACAGAGGTTTTGTCCTTGAACTGAGATATTTTTCCCAATTTTTTTACTAGAACAGATACATTTCTACCACACATTTTTGGTTCTAATAGATTTGCATCAAACCCCCATCAACTCCAGGGAGAAATATTTTTCTTGGAGTATGTTTACACTTAAGGGGCTGAGACTTTCTGAAACAAAATAAAAATTTAACTAGGATATCTGATTAAGTAGATAGCAAAGAATTTGTCCCTAACAGCATTTGAGTTAGGACCAATTTGCATTTTCAGGTGCTTATTTTCTGAAACATCTCACTATTCATTTCTGCATACTCTAGTCTTGCACAGATGAAAATTTTAGTTACATACTTGGAAAGGAAGCTTAAAATCATGATAAAAATGCAGGAAATATGTGTTAAACCATTTTACTGATGACCAATTAATACAAGATGCAAAAAAGGGTCCTTAAATTTTCTAGGAACAGAGTTGTCTAAAATCTAGTCCAAGCTCTTCAGAACAGATGGGCACTTTGATTGTTAAAGTGTCAACTCTTCATGTTTTTCCAGCATGTCTCCCCTTTTAAATTCAAATGTCTCCTCATTTTTAGGATTTATCATGGTAAGCATTTCATTCAGTTGGCTTTATTACAGTAATTGAAATTCCACAGATTAGGTGGATGTCTCCCAAGAAACAGCCAGGCCATCCCTTACTACCTAAGGACAGGTCTGTGGTTGTATTTGACACTCTTATATTTGACCCCATTCCTCCTCGTGATGTTTTCCCCCTCACTGTCTCATCAACACCTGTATTTGCCTTTCAGCTCACAGGCCTTTCTTCTTTTTGAGAACAATTTACCCGTCTTCCACATTCATGCCAACAATTTTTCCAAGTAAAGAGATTAATTAGAAAAGGGAAAAATGGCTCAAATAATCTTCTTTCATACAGACTAAGAGAGAAGTTTCCCAGAGAGTTGTGTGCAACCATTTAAGTTTAAAAATTTAGTTCAAATTTAAAGTCACACCCTAAATTTTTTGAACTAAATTAAACCTGTTACATTCCAGTCTTTCTTCAAGACAGCGTGCACAAATTGGAGTAACATAAGAGAAGCTGACGTTTCAGCACGACGAAAGCAAGGAAGCACTGGAAATTGAGAAGACAGGCTATTGTTTCTGAAACTAATTGTCAAAATCCAGCACGTTGTATACTTTGAACTCTGCAGAAGTATCTGAGCTTCTGAGAGCTGACAAGAACAAGAAATGATCTCTGAACCTGCAGGGGATCCTAATGAGATTCAGCTCTCATTAATAATCTCAGTATCTTCTAACCTTTTTAAAATTTCTTTGCTACATCTATGAATTGGACAGAAGTCACTGTATTTCACACAAAATCCTCCTTTTGCTGTTGCTGTTGCCTCTTAGCTGTGTCCTGCATTCTGAAAATTCTCATGGATGCTTTCAGTTCAAAAATGAAGGGTTTAGATTCCCACTGAAGTTAAATTCACGGCCATAAAGATGAACATTCGAGTCACCAGACCAGCTATTAACAGGAACATTGACATTGTACTGAATTGGTACGAAATGGCTCCAAATGTTTGTTGGAAAAACTGGAGCTATAAAGAAATTGTGCTGCCCTCTGGTCTCCAGCTCCAGCTTGTAAAGCAACAGTACAACAAATCCTCCATTTCTCTGCAAAAATGAAGAGCAGCAGGAAAGAGGTGACAGGAGGTTGATGTGCCTCCAGAAAGGATCAGCATACCAGGTGCATGGTGAGGAAGGAGAGAGCACAGATCACCCCTCAAGCTGAGGTTTGAGGGTGCTGTATAGATGGTGAGATTTAGGTAAAATACATCTTTATGAAATGAAAAATAAGCCTTTTGCAAAGGCAGTCCAATCTTTGCCACATTTCTCTTCAGGAAGGCTCACCTTAATCTTATCTCTTCTCAGGTCCATCAAGACCTGCTGCCATCAAGAGACATTTTGCTGTGGACTTTTTCAGTCCTTGGATTTACCTGGCTGCTCTTTTGGTGAGTGCTGCTTCATCAACGACCTTGCACCAATCCTCCTTCCCTTCTCAGAAGCGGAGAGGACTCTGGCTCACTCACTCAGTCATTCACCCACTTGTATCATCAGGCAAGGGTGGCCTAGAAAATCGTCTGTTGCCTTAGGTATAACAAAATTACTGTTTTATACATGGTTATACTGGAAAATTGGCTTTCATTTGATAGTGACTTCAGTTTGTGCTAATATTTGCTTCACACTTAAGTTTTCTGAAACTAGAATAATTTTGCCCTAAAAGGCCCTGGATAGACACTGCAGGAGAACTCTGCTGTTGACCTCAGGTAATTAAATAACTCTTGCCACTCTGGGGCATTTGCATCCATGATAGATCACAAGTTACCAGTGGTGGATGTGGTATAAAAAATAAGCAGATAAAAATTCTCCTTTACAATTAACTGTGAAGTTATTATATATTCAACAAAGTTTTTCTGAGATAAATCCTTATATCCTTTAATCTTCTTTACATATATTTTCAGGCACCTGCAAAACTCCAGTCTGGAAGTTAATACCTCCATTTTTTTCACATTGCAATTTTTTCAGTGAACTTTTCAGTATTCATGGGTATTTCTGTGTCCTGTGTATCTTTTCCAGATAGGGACCTGTTGTAATGAAATTTTTAAAAAATGAAATATACCCACAGGTGCACACACACGTATGTGTGCACACACACACACACACACACACATATATATATATATATATAAAAGTATAGAAGAGCATGATTTCTTTTCCTCACGTACATTCTTCTAAACCAGGAGAGACCTACATTTGTCCAGGTGTTTAAATTCATTTTTTTCACATAGTTGGCTTACTCATCATAGACAAGACTCAGACTATTTTCTGTTCAAACCTTCCTGTTTAGAGCAGCCACATATTTGTGAATCATAATACAAAGTAGAGAAGGAAGTAGTGCTTATTTTACATTCAGATAAAATTGTAGTAAAGAATTTCACTTTAAAAAGTGAAGAGGATGAACAGTTGGTGCTACTTCATTAAACCAAGATACCATTTGCAAAGGAAGTCAGGTTATTCCAGGAATGTAACACTTTCTTGGCCATTAGTGGTTCACAAGCATTAAAGATTTTCTCCAGATTCCAGATGTCAAGGCTGTCTCATTAAGAACTGCAAGAGGAAAGTGCCTTGATTTTTCCTGTCAACACAGAAAACTGACAGGCATGGATGGCTAATTCCAAAAATGAATTTTCAACAAAAAAAAACTATTTCCAAAGTTAAAACCTGTGTGACAATCAAAAGCCATTCTCTCTATCTAGAAACACAAAAACTTTTCTATTCTAATCTTTTTAAACTTATTTAACAACACTGCTCCTACCAAACTCTTACTGAAATTAAGGAAAATTGATCAGATCCATCAGATGTTTCCCCTATGACGTTAAGAGTTGTTCCAGCTCAGTGGGACTCAGTATTCCAAGTAATCTGGTAGGAGGTTGTCAGTTTATCTTCAGTTTCCAGTGCCTTCTGTTTTCACCTTTTTTACTTTTGTTGCGTGAGAAACTGTCATTGCTGCTTTACATTTTATGCCAAGGAGAATGCGTCAGTCTAGAAAATTACAGAATATCTTTAGTAATTTTTGAGCAGATTGTTGTGAAACAAGCTATGAAACTCAGATCCTAGCTTACTGGAACACAGGGGAATTTACTCTTGGAAGCTTTCATTTAGCAATGTTTATTTTATTCTTCAAAGAAGTTCTTTCGTCTTTGACGAAATGTGTGATATGTCAACTGAGTCGGAGAAACGGAAATTCTTTTATTTAGTAGTTTTGAAAGGATAATGTTTTCCACAGCATATTGTAATATTTATTTGGTTTATACTGTCTTTTTATTATTTTTTTAATAGATATAACATTATTTGCAGGGAACTTGAACTGCAGTATCATGCAGGCATAGGCAGCTGTAGATATAAATATTTTTTTCAAATAAACATGAAGTTGTGGCAAAATTTTACAAATCTGTGACTTGAAATCAATATTCTCTTGACCTCCAGCATTTTGTGGTTTGTTTTTGGTGTGGTGACTTTTATTGTCTTTGGCTTTTCTGGGCTTTGTTCTGATGGTAGATTACTTAAAACGTTCTTGTTTCATCCAGGTTTTGATGGCCTTGTTCTTTGTTTTTCTGAACATAAGTTGGAATATTAAGTTAAAATACCATTTAAGAAATCTTAACTCATCTAGTAAAAAGAGAATAAAAGTTTAAGATGAAATACTGAAACCAAGTTTTTAATTTGAATATTAAGAGAAATGAGCTACAGAAGTTCGGTAGGTATTCAGGTTATACTCAGATTTAACATATAACCTGACAGATGTATTGTATGAGGAGCAAAACTACATGGAAAAAGGTTTCACTCACCCCAGATTCATGATTCTTCGGGTGTTGGCCAACTTCCAACTCATAACTGAAAATCTCAGGTTTGAAATTTTTCACTAAAAGATGTGAGGTCACAGATCCAAAACAATCAAGAGGGCTTTCCTCCTGTAAAAGTCTGGGGGAGTCATGTTGTCTGCCCTAGGTCTTGCCGGGAGTTCTGGTGTCTCCTACAAGCCAGGAGGTGTCGGGGTGCCAGGAGGAGAAGCTGACAAAAACATCACCACCAACCACCTGAATTTATCTGAATAGATCTGCATCGAACATGGCAGCTTGGGTAAATTATCAAATCCTAATGAAGAATGTTTTCTCTAGGAATTTTTCTTTCTTTCAAAACAGCTGTAATAAGGAACTTCTGCAAATAACAGGTTACAAAGAAAAATGCAGAAACATGGTAGAAAAAGAGTAGAAATCTGGAAGAGAATATCAGGAGACTGTAGTAGAGGAGGGTAATTCATGCCTTCAGTGGATGTGAACACGGATCACGTGAACGTGGTGGTGTTTCTCTTCACACCAACAGGTATATTTACACGAAGATACACATTTATATTTGAGATTATACATAAAGTTGTTTCTTTATGTATATGCAGACATGCAGATTTAAGTTTTAAGGTTCAGCACTTCTCTTCCATCTGCCCTTGCACCCAATCTTTACATGTATTTTAAAATTTCAAACTATCAAAAGACGCTTCCAAACAGAAAATTTGAGCAAAACATTTTACATATTGTAAAAAGAAGCCATTGAATGAAGGTTTACAGTGTGTGTTCTGAATTCAGGCTGTACAATCAGAGTGGCATTTCTGGCCTGGAAAACCATTGAAATTATCTGGCTAGCATTTCCCAAGCTAGTTGATTAGAGGCTGGATATCTATCATATTTTTTAATTAATTGTCACTCTGAAATTCAAAGTCGCCAGAATATTTCCTGCAATCATAGTGGACTCTTGAGCATCATTATAGAGCTGACACTAAGGAATTTCCTTGATTAGTTTTTAAATAATTAAAGAGATGTGTACAGGTCAGATACAACAGAAAATTGAGGGAGAACAGAGGATGTTTTCAGAACATTACTGGACAATTTGGCAGTGACATATACTTAGTATTACACTACTTACAGAAATTTATTTGTTTCCCTGAAGAATGCCAGAGTATGTATTTCAGATATTATGACCCCGGATGAACTGACTACGTTTAACTATCCTACACTGCTGAAATCTGTGCTCAGAAGGATATTGACTTGGAATGATCAAGTTGATAGCTTCCCCTTTAGATATGTTTCCACATCAGTTTTTCCAGGATTTCTCTGTATCCAATAGCTAAAGTAAAAACAAGCACAACGGACAAGTCTTCATGTCAAAGTTTACCAACACCTCTTAAACACTGGAAAACAAGGTTTCAGGACAACTTCAGCTGGCTTCAGTTGGTCCTTACAAACACGTCATAGAACTGGTCATCATACACAATTATAAAAAAATCATAATATGCCAGCATAGAGTCCAATTTACTATTGTGTCTCCCCAAAGCTGAAAAGAGAAAGAAAAAAGTTCTGTGTGAGCCAATGACACATTTGAGAGAAATCTGCTATAATGAAAAGATACAGACAAAAGCACTAGGCCAGTTATCGACAGAGACTCTGTTTGTTTTTCAGTCATGGAGGTATTTAGGGATTTAAGTTCTGTGTCTTTTTACCCAGGTTTTTCTTTTAGCTCCAAAAAGTTTACAGCTGATTGAAGATGACAGGTTGTCAAACTGACAGTGACCTCTTGGTCCAAACAAGAGCTGTCAAGAGATGACAGCCTGGTCCCTGCCAGCCTTGCTGGTAGAGACAAAGGTGCCTCTTGTAAAAGCCTGCCTACCTGTCCCACCACATGTTTGTGAGCCACTTCTGAGCCAGTGGGGCCCAAAGGTAAATAAAAGGATCAGCAAGAGTCTGTGTGGAAGCATGAAACAACAGCACATGATCTGAGCAAAACTGGCAGGGGTAACACAAACTGACTCAGTGTCTTCCATTGGTGGATCCAGATGAATCCCTGTAGGGCAAGAGCATACCAATATTTTTTCTTTCCAACTGACAGCCTACCTGAAATGTGGAAGAAAGAAGGAAAGAAATGAAGGCAGAAATTTATGACAACGAAAGATTAGGAAGAGGAGAATGCCAAGAGGAGTTAAAATGGCTTTTGCCATAAAACTTCACCTTGACACTGGTCTGGTGAACCAAATGGTAGACAGGATTGCAATTCCTGCAAGCAAAGTTCAGAAACGCTCTTGTTCCTGTGGTAGTGGCTTTGCAGCAGACACTCTCCATGTCTTTCCAGGCTAAGCAGCTACTGCACTGGGAATTTTTCATCACTCTCCAAGTTCCAGCTTGATGGAATCACCAATTCATGTTGGAAAAGCTCGAAAAGGTACTTGAAAAGCATGTCAGAGCTCTTGTCTTCCTTCTAATCTCTGAGATTTTTCTGTGAAAAATTCTTAATCTGGCCATTCAAAAACAAACCAAGCCTGCTGTTCCTTTTCCACAGAACAATGGTAATAATAATTGATGTCATATTGTAATAATAATAGATGTCCCATTGCCTCTAAACCCCACAGGATTCAGAAGGCAGCAATTACAGTAGCTCTTTTGAGACTTTACTGGTAGTTCTAGGCAGCAGAAATATTTTTAAGGGAACAAAAATTCTGGCAGCTGAATAAGGATTATTTTGAGATGCCTCAGATCTGAGCATTTCTGATTTGTTCATGCTTATGTATTTCTTTTCATGCATGTGTGCATCCCCTCCTGAGCTTTAAAGAGCAACACATGAATATGGAGTGGAAAGAAAAGCCTCTGGAAGGAAATAAAAACACAAGTCTACCTTGAAAAGGAATACCAGCTCAATTATATTTTACTATATTTTCTCAATTAATTATACAAAAGCCAGTACAAAGATTCAAACAGAAAGAGAATAAATGAAGGGCTGCCTCCATTTGATTATTAAATAGAAATGACTGTGAGGCATTTCCATTTAAAAAAATATCACCCCAGGAGGCATCTTCTTGAGCTCATCACCTCAGCATGCCTCCAGCACCCTTGAATAGGAAAGATTTACGACAACTTTTCAGCTGAAGCTTCTTTTAATTGACAGAATTTTGTTGCCACCACTGAAGAATAATTCTGTGAGCTTTAGGATACGAATGTAATGACTGGTGCATATGGATTCTCTTCCAGTTTCCTTCCAAATCCTGCTCAAACAAAATCCCTCAGAGGTGGCATCTGCCATTTCTCGCTGTGAATTGGGCTGTGGTGAGGGATCTTCAACTTTGGATGACAAGCTGCTTTCATAAGTGTTTTGCATTTTCAGGTTACCTATTCCTGAAATTTCAGCTCCATCACTGTTTGCTGCTCTCCTAACAAGAAAGCTTTCCTTAACTCCTAATGTTTCATATGGATGGCAATAGAACACATGAGGAAAAAAAATAAAGAACCTTGGAAATGGGCATATAAATCCATACCTGAAGATCTCAGTATTTCAAATACACTAGTGACACTGCACACCTCGGTGGTGTGCAGCACTACTGGGAGCAGCACAGCTGGGAAATCAATCCACAAATTTGGATACCTGCAAAAAAATCAGGAATGCAGTTGAAAATAATTCTCTCTCGTGATAAATTCTGACATTTCACTGATCCATGTCTGAGAGGAAACTCTTGAAAATGCAAGAATGCTTAGAGAGAAAAAGGCCTGTGTATCTGACCTGCAGCCTGAGATATGCCAAAAACATGGAACTTGACACTGATCTGTGCCCTCACAAGCAGCTACCTCAGGACAGAAAAGAAACAGAAAAAATTTTAAAAGATACGTACTTTGTTATATTATCAGCATTTCCTTTTCAATTTTATAAAACAGAACTTATTCAAAAGACCTTCAAGTATCAGACTCAAAATGATCTGTGGGTTTTTTAGCAGAATAAATTAGTGGTAAAAGATATCATGCTTCCAGAAACTATAATGCTCAGTTCTACAAAGTCTTAATAACTGGATACAATGATGGGCATCAATACTGATTATTCTGGTGAATTAAAATTTGGGAATGATTTTGCAGCAAACAGCCCAGTGCAAGTGTTCTACCCAGCATGATACCACTTTTTTTGGTCATAAAATACAGGTCCCATTAAGTTTTGTATCTTTTCTCTGTTAGGGTTTCTCTCTAATGGGTGATATTAATTGTGGTTCCCCTTACAGATAGCTTTAGTCACAAGGCTGATGTTACTCTCCTCTGGAAGCAGTGAAGGTCATGGGTATCAAATGTTTTTTCTTGATCCTCATTAATTGGACCACCCAGATTCTACAATTCTGAAATAATTTTAAATCAAAGTAACACATTTTAAAAAAAACCCAAACACAAAAATAAATGTATGAACTGACTAAAAATTACACTGGATTGTTCAAAATAAATAGATACGTTTACATGTTCAGGGTAATTTGCAATTATTTAGACTAGATTTTTGGTCATTTCACTTTTAGATTGGTAACAGAACCCCAGGATTTAATGTTCTTAAAAGTCTAATTTCTTAGACTTTGAGCACCTCATGGGTTTCAGGATGAAAGAAGATAATTGTCTAATATTCTTTCATGATGACTGAAGGTATGGTGCCCATTTTTGTAACAGAAATCTGTACAAAATATTAATATAATCTATGAATCTCAGTAGGTGTTTATAAGCACTACATTTCAGAAAATTCCCATCAGCAAAACAGATTCCAGGTCCTAGAGTTTTAACCCACAAGTGTTCAAGTAATCCAGACAGAGCCATGATGGATGCCAGGTTAAGAGTTCCCAGGAGCTTCTTCTCTTCTGGTATTTTCAGAATAGGTTCCAGTGATCCCTGGCTGCCTTCTACAAAAACCTGTTCCCTTACTGAACTTTAACAATTTAGCTGCCTGTCCTCATCCTACTTGTCCTTCTACTACTGGTGATTGTGCTGCTGTCGCAGCCTCAGAATCTTGACTGAATCCACACTTTGCTGTTTGGCTCAGCTCAGTATCTCTTTTTGATTCCTTTGGTGCGGTCACAGAGTCACATCTGCCTTAATCTTTACCAAATAAATTAAATTATTTGTTTCCAAATTAAACTAGTTACATTTAATGAATTAATTATATTTGAGTTTAATAGCTCAAACTCATATATTTCCACACTCAAGATACCTCTGTTTCAATTACATTCATGGCAACAAATTAGACATAATGTACGCAGTCACTGATTCTCCACAGTTATAAAATCTCCCTTATATCAGAAAGAAGCTGCCACAAATATGTATATATTTAAAATACTGAAAATTAGTAAATTTTGTCTCTCTTTGAGGTGAAGAAAGACATACAGGTTATCTACAATCAGTTATGTATTCAAATTGAAAATGCCCCTGATCTGCAACTCGTGCCTTAAAAGTGCAGCTGGAATGAAAAGCAGAAAAATGCATAACACAAAGTTATTTGAGAGGGCTACAAAACACATATTCATATATATGCACACACAAATATACATGTACAGACTATAAACAGAAGTACTTGTAATAGTAAAAATGCGGTTTTACAACCTCTTGAAAAATGCTTACAGTTAAATAAACCTGGAAACTGAGATGCATGAGAGTTTATTGCCTTCCAGAGTCTAGCTATTCCACTCACATACATTTTACTCCACAGAAGATAAGGATAATTTTTCCTCCAATATAGCCATTTTTCAAGAAGTGAGTTAGTCAGTGAATCGAAGCACCAGCATGCAAAAAAAAAAGGTGTTTGGAAAAGTTTGTGGAACTCTGTAGGCACTTTTTCTTTACATAAATTATTGCCAAATAACTGTGAGTAACAGATTTACTCCTAGTTTGAAAAAATCCAGATAGGTAGTGATCTGGTATGAAGTCATCAAGTTAAATCCTGAATTTTTAAAGACCATGTAATATTTCAAATTAAATCAAAACTTGGAACAGGAATCAGTAGAACAGACTCTGTTATGAGGTACATACTGATGTCTGATACCTCACAAATTCACTTGCCAAGAAATAGAGGTTAGCAAGATGTACTGCTTGTATTCCCTGCTTCTGGGATCAGCATTAGTCACTTACACAGTGAATTTTCATGTTTCTCCAAGAGCTCATAGATGCTCCAAGATGTTCCTCTGAATTTATGATTCAGGCACAGAGACCCCCTCCCACAGACTTTTGTTTCCTTGATCTCCTGTACCATGGAAACATGATATTACTGGATTTTGGGGGTTACATATGAGTACAAAGCTTGCTTTCGATTTCTCTAGAGGTTACTGGGGCTTATGAGACACTGTAAAAAGCTCACATTTTTCTTTTGGAAGATTATGGTTTTAAAACATATATAGTGTCAGTTGCATCTGACTGGGTTGTGTGTTAGGGAGGTGACTATGTTATTTTTATCCTAAACCATCGGTTAGATGGAAGTAACAAAAATTTTAACTCTATCTAAAATATACTTTGAAATAATTCATTTGTATCAGGCACACTTAAGCCTTTCAAAGCACATTTTGATTTCACTCGTAGTTTTTTGTTGTAGCAATTCTTTTCGGATCCATATGATTGATCACCCCATTATACCCCCACTTCAATAAGCAGCTGCCTGACAGACACCATATGTTGTTTAACCCAGATCTGGTACTGTGTGGTTTAGAATCTTCTCTTGCTGCTTGTTTACTCATTTGTTGTCACATCTTTTCATTAGGTGATTTAGTTTTAAATGGGTCACAGTGTTAATTCCTTTTAACAGTAATTTTTAGCCATGTCATACCTTCTTCCACTCCATACATCTTTTCTCTTTCTGTGTGTGTTACCTCAGTGAAAGTCTTTATCCTGAGCACCTCTACAAATGGTATAAGTGACCACTCATATATTAACAGTTTACTTTATTCCCCTAGTAACATATTAACTGACAGAATTTTCTGCCAGCTATTTCAGGGACTTGTGATTTTTTTCCCTATTAAGGATTTTGGAAGGGGAAGGAGGATTTTACTGCAACTCATTTTGCCACACAAAATTGTGCCTTTTCCCCACTCCTCAATTCTATTACCCCCTGCAACTTTTCTGCATTTGACTTTCGGGGATTTCCTCTTCACCACTCTGGATAACCATCGCAAAGATTTTTCTGATCTTATGTAAATGCCATAATGACAGAAAACAAAAGTTTGAACTATAACCATTAAAAAAGCACATCCAAATAATACAACTGTTCTAAAGATCTGAAATTGATTTACAAGGGCGATGCATGCCTAGACATTGCAGTAATGTCATGACTTATCTCCCTAGGGAAGACTCAGCAAGAATCATATCTGAAAGGGCTCAAGGAAAGTGTCGAAGGAACTGAAAGTCTCTAGTGTGTCCCACCAAGGGCCCATGGGATTCAAGGTATCAACAGAGTTGTGCTTATGCACAAGACACATCAATTGGATAAAACTCCTCCCTGAGATAATTAAAAACAAACCCCATACAGTTCCAAGAAATTATGCTTTCTCTTTAATATGTGATGTCTGAGGACAGTTTCAAACTGCTTTCTTACTTTAGGGAAAGTAATCTAAAATAAGGGAAAAAACCTCAAGGGATTTTTCCAGAATGATAATCTGCATCCCTATTCCAAAGCAAAAATGCTTTAGGCAGTGGTCAGTACATATGGAAATCTGTGAGGATGTTAATGCCCGTGTTCTGCTTCTGTTTTGCATCAGTCAGCAATATCTTGACAAAGCGAGAATTATAGATATGCCAAGATATTCATGTCAGCTCTATGACTCTCATTGCAGCTTCCTTTTGTTCCAAAATACTCTATTCTAGCCACTCATTTTCACTAAGATTTCCTATATTATGATATAGCATTTTGAGTCATTGAGCTGTATTTGTTGCCTTTCTTCTGTATTCACATTTTGCTTTCTGTCCTCAGATCCAAGGGCTGAGTAGCTGGAGAAGCTGACAGAATTCATAATGGTAGACTGAACATGAGACTGATATTAATGGAAATTACTATTCCTCTCTATGTCCAGACATAGATTTTAAAAAGGTTATATGTTCCCTCAGCAGGAAATCTCAGGAAGAAGGAAAAACATAAACATGGAGATTTAGGTGTAGGAGCCGAGAAGAAGGATATAAAGGAATGCAGTATAAACCCAAGGCAAATTCTAAAAAAAGCTTGTGTTTTACAGTGAAAAGAAAGTTGTGCTTTATTCCAGCACAGTTATTGTGGTTAGTGATAAAGTGAGAGTATAATGTGCAATAATTTTAAATTATCATAAGAATTACCCAACAGTATCTCCACACTTCAGTATCTTGGCTGTCACAAACCAGTGAGAGAAATCATGATGTCTGCTTTTTTTTACACCTAGTGTTGTGGAGGTTCTGCTTAACCTATCATTTACCAATGAAAATGTATCTGATTTTATTCCTAAAGCTTTGAGAAGTGAAAATTATACCCTGTGTATTAAATTTAACTGAATGTAATATATAACAGTATAAATTAAATTTAATTGGTGTACTATTCCATACAAGAAGTGACAAGACACTTCTTCAGCTGTGGAGAAGATAAAGCGTGATTGATGGCAGAAATTAATAATTGAGGAGTGTTATTCACTGCAATAGATACAATCTACAGAGCAGTTTTCAAAATGGTTAGGTAAGGCTAATAAGTGGGAAAAGTTTGGCACAGCTCTTGTTCAAGAAGCACAAGTTTTTGAGACAAATAAACAAATAAGTTAGAAGGCTTTTAAAGGCAAAGAGAGCCAAATTTCAACACCTTTTTACACAGAACTCCCATGTCCTCTGTGTGTACAAGCAAAATGACAGAGTTGGGCGGTCCCCAGTGATGAGGACTGCGAGTGCCTGAGCTCCAGGGCACAGCACCCACTTTGCAGCCCGCTCCACCGGTGCAGCAAAGGGGGATGCAGAAAATGTTTTTCAAGCAGAGATTTGACAATCTGAAGAACCCTGTTTTAAAGTCAGATTCCTGCCTGCCTGCACCACTTGAAAAGAAACAAGTCTTCAGTGTTTCCCGCTTAGGTTTTATGGCAGAGTCCTGTGCCAAAGCACATGTTAAAACACCTGATCCTGATCCTGTTCCTTGATGTAAGCAGCCTCTCCCTCTGTTCTGGGAACAGAGGGCCATGTCCCCTTTTCCTCAGACGTGCCCAAGATCAAAAACTCCCATACTTGCACAGGTTGTTGGGGCTATACCTAGGAACAGAGAGAGGAGAGGAGAGGAAGAGACTGGGACAGAGATGTTGGGAGCCACCGCAGCATTAGGAGTTGAAGTCGTGATGCTTAAATATAGTCTACTCATCACCAGTCCCTTTTCTTTACACCTGGCTTGATGAACTTGAACAGAAATATACAGGAAAAAATAGCTGTAAAGAAGCTAAAAAATGTGGTTATATCAAGCTACTTAGAAGTTTTGTGAATTGTCCTTAGGGTTGTATAAGAATACAGATTTTAAAACTCTTTTACCCATATGAGTCAGGGAAAAGCATAGCTCTGCCCTCTTTTGCTTTCCTCAGCTGTGGGAGACCTTCATGCTTTCTTCCCTGTGCAATCAGCTGATCAAAGAGTGTCCGCATTAAGGGCTGGCTAAAGAGCTCAGAAAGGCAGCCACTCCAGCTGTCCCAGGCAGCCTTTCCTTCCTCCTATGCTAATGACTCCTAGGCACTGTTTTACATCTACATGATCAATAAAGCCTTTCCCGTTGACAGCCAGAGGAGTAAAGGGTTGTGCTGGATTCAGTTTGCAATAACTCTTCCCAGTTGTCATGACAAACAGGACATTCAGCTTAGCATTCACCTATTGTGCATCAGTGTCACAGCCACATGATTTACATTATTCCCACGGAGATGATCCGTTGACCTCTGTTTCCTCCACATGCACGTGTGGGGCTCCTGCTGCCCTCAGCCTGATGAGCCGTGATGGGCTGCGGACAAGGTCCACACAGTCCCCCAGAGACCAGGCTTCAGGTGTGCAACCCACTGCCAGCATCATCTCCTCGTGTTAGTCTTCCAAGATGAAAGGCATTAGAAACAAAAATGTTAAGATCTGCTCAACGAGCAGGGCAAGAGATGTAACCTGTACCAGGCCCAAATTCAGCAGAACATTGCTTTGCAGGACAGATATGTTTGATATTGCCAAGCCACAAACTTGAAGGCAAGTGCACACTCTGGTGCCTGGAGCCCAGAGGAGTGGTGTTTTCCACCTTTCAGGCAGTATGTAGTTTATGTTGGCATTGAATAAGCCTTTTAAAAGGGAATGTATTAGAGAAATCATTCAAGAACAGCTCGTCCTTTATATACATCATAATGACTGAACATTTTCTACTGAGTGTGAATAAAATTTGAGACACAGGTGCAGAGATGAGTAACTAAATTTTTGTTTTGAATTCAACATCAAGTGGATTATTTTTTCCTAATGATCACTGTCACTGTTTAATATGCCATTGAAAATTAGACAATATACAATTATCTGGATTGCAATTTTATTATTGAAATAAACACATAATTGGTCTCTTCCTGGGCTTTTTTGTTTTAGAAAAAGGTAATATTATTAAAGTTACAGTGAAGAAAGCAGGCAAAGTGCAAGACTGAGGGCACTGCTTGCTGCACCACAGACGAGGATGCAGCCACAGCTGCCCCATGACCAGCAAGGAGCATTTTAGCTGTGGGCTCAGACTCCGTCCTCTACACCAGCCCGTGCTAAAAAGTATTTTGTACTGGCAGTTAAAGCCTGCTCTCTTTCAGCTTGTTTGGAAAACCCCAAATGACCCCTGAGATGTCTGCTCTTTGCCATTGAAGGTGCTGGTCTGAAACCTTGCTAATGGACACAGATGGAGAGCATGCTGCCTTCCAGAAGAAGATTTAATAAGGCAACTTAAAAAACACAGTTTCAGATATGATGTAGACCAGGAAGGAAAAGAGAATTCTGCCATTCGTTCAGTTGTTTTCTTCATATCAATATTTTTTCCCCCTTGCTTCTCTCTCATTCTTTCTTCTCTTGCAGTTTTCTCCTTTTGTTTTACTTTCATCTTCTTCCTTCCTCCTATAACTATTCTTTTTACTTACAGAAAGCAACGAGTCCTCTTTCAATCACATCTTACAATCACACATCTAGCCTGAGGTACTGGTGCTAATTCTCAGACACTTATCAGTGCCTGTTGCTGCTCACGTTAAGTCTATGGTACTTACCCATACCACTGCTGCTGCAGCTCCTAAAGGAGTGATCTTGCTTGTTTTTCACCTATTTTAAATTTTCTCCATGTCCTGTAAAGGGTTTTCCCCTACCAGTTTGAACACTTCCCAAACTTCTCTTGGAGAAGGTCAGAGTCCAACACCTTTATTGTGGACACTCCAGGAGTCATCCCACTGAAACCAATGAGGCTTCTTAAGAAGTAAAAGATTATCCAGTTTCAGAAAGCTCATCTTACCAAGGCAACTCTACTTGTTCTTCTTCACTTCAGAGTTCATTTTGGCTGTCACGTGTGGCCTTGTTTAGATTTAGCAAGTTTGTTCTGGAGAGTTCATTTAATTTTCTAAGTTCAATTTGTTATAAATATTTTGCAGATACCCTGTCCCTACCAAAGGCTGCATTTCACAGAATGGTTGTGACTGGTTTATCTTCCTTTAGTACAAGAGCTGGCTCTGCTTTTGCAAAGCACCTCTGTAAGTGTTATCTTGCTTTTGAGCCTAAGGGCCAGCTTCTCTTTCCAAGAGAGGAACAAGTTACAACTACAAAAATGTTCTGTGGTTCATACCCAGTTCTGCTTAGTTTCACTTTCAGGTATGAAAAAATCCCACATGGATAAGCAAACAGTGATAGATAACCACTGTTTTATCTTATTGCACACTTAAAAGCCAGAGTTTCATGATGCTCATTGAAGGGAATAATTTGGTGATGTTCATATTATTATGACACCTGGATTTCCCCCAGGCAGAGGCAGAAACTCTTTCTGAAATAACTGGCATTGCTGGAAAATATAGCGAAATATTTACATAGACACTTCTTCAGGTCACCTTCACCTGTAGCAAACATACACTTCTGAAAAAAAATCAAAGACTTATAAAGACACCTGACACATTTATTTACAAACTGAAGCAGCATGTTAAGTGATACTCAGGTGTGTTGCTGGAGCAAGGGCTGTTCCTTCTACCCTCAGATTAGGGAAGGGTTCTCAGTCGTTCATGTACCATTCTCAAGCCAGAATACATACTTCAACAACAGTGAAACTCCAGTTATGTTGAACCTGCAAATTTCCAAGGATAATACATAATTTTAGCTCAGGACAATTAAGATATTATGTGGATTTCTTTTCTAGTTTTCAGCCTTCTTTTTATTTAAGCCAGTGATGCATAATACAGCTGAAACAGCAGATCATGGGTCACAGGAAAAAAAAAAGAGATTTGGTCATTACAAACTAGCTGCACTGTAAATATGCTATTGGAAAGCCAGAAAATGGCCTATGAGAAGCCCTCTGCTTTATTTTTTGTCCTATCTCCTGTAAGATGATCTTTTAGCTGTGTTCAGCCACCGAGTGCCACGATGTCTGTAGCAGCCAGACAATCTAACACCTGCAGTGAGATTAATCATTTGAGTTCATTAATGCATTCACTCCTTCTTCATAGTGCTCCTCATCTGCACAGTTCCCTGCGTGTACCCAGGCACTGGCACTCCAAGGTAAAAGCTTCTCTCCTGAGGAAATGATTCTCATCTGAGTTACACTCTAAAGGAGGACTTGAGAGGTAAGAAGCAGTCCCAGGCTTTGCAATGACATCCTCAGAGTTAACTTACATCAGCTGGGATCTTGCTGGGTCAGCAACATGGTGAAATGATATTAGGTACCTTAACTTCTGCAGGTGTCATCTGGCTGTCACCATCTGCCATCCACAAGAGGTGACAGGGTTATAAACAAGGAGAAGAGAATGAACGTGGAGAACTACCCCATTGCAAGAACTGTGTGGAGCCAGATGCGAAGGATAAGATGCCAAATAGCTCATCTAAGTCAGGCCATTGTCCTGCCCTGATGTGCAGGGGTGCTTTGGCCATCTTTGCTGGGTCTTGCCACGGAGCCTTGTGACAGAAAGATGAGGAAGATGGAAATATCTGTTAAATCACCTCAGGAATAAAGTTACAGAGTGTTACAGAGCAGCATAGGTTGGAAAGGACCTCTACATCCAGCATCCTGCACAGTTCAAAGTTAGATCAAGGGTCTGGCCACCCTGAGTTCTGAATACCCAGCAGTTCCACAGACTCTGAGGCACACACATTCAAGGGTGATTTGGATTTTTCCTCGTATATCCATCAGAATTTCCTTGTTACAGCATAAGGCCATCGTGTACCACTGAGAAGATCCTGGCTCCTTCTCCTTAGAGCCCCTCATTGATGAGGTGCCACATTCCCCCACTGTCCCCCTCAGCTTTCCCTTCTCCAGGAGAAGAGTCCCATATCTCGTCACACATCATGTGGCCCAACTCCCCAAAAGTCTCAGAGACCTTCTGCTGGACTTTCTTTAACTTCCTTATCCCTCCCTTGCATGGGAGAGCTCAAAAATATTCCACGCTACAATACTGGTAGGAATAATAAATGTGATGATGGAAACCTGTGTTGATACTGAAATTTGAGAGCTGTGTTGGTTTACATAAGACACAAATGAGACTTCAGATGTTAAACCAGTCCCCTAAAACTTGTGAAGTTCTTCCATCCCTGAATAATAAGAGTACTTTCAAGATGTTTCTCTTTTCTTCCATCTGTTCTTATTTCCTTGGGAATTTGTTTTACTGAGAGAAAATGATGGTCTTTTTTTACTTTCTGTGAGCACCACTGACACATCGCTATGGAAACTGGAAGTTCAATATTTTAGTGTTATAACTTCAGGAAAAACATGCAGGTACAGCCAAGCCCATTCAAATTTATTTGCATAAGTTTTTCTTTAATTTATTGTTGTTTCTGGTTAACTGTGATTTTCATCTGTACTAATACTGTTTTGCAGATGTTGGTCTGTTGGCACATAATTCATTAAGATGAAATGTGGGTTTCCTCCAGCATGGTAACTGCTTATTGACTTTCATGGAAATTGATTTATCAGCTTCAATTTGTGCAGATGGACCCAGACGTGTGTACAGGGTTCAGACTTTCTGCAGACTGGGCACAAGTGATTTTGACAGTCTCAAGTTTTGGTTGTCCCATCTGAAATAACAAATTAACTCAGAAGATTCTGAAGATCCTGCCCACCAGGCAACCTAATTGTTAGGAAACTACCTGAAAGGAAGGCAGATGGGGATTGGTCTCTCCTCCCAGGTAAGCAGTGGTAGGGCAAGAGGAAATCTACCCCAGTAGTACCAGGGGTGGTTTAGATTGGAGGTTAGGAAAAGATTCTTCACTGAGAGGATGGTCAGATATTGGAACAGACTGCCCAGGGAAGTGGTGGAGTTACTGTCCTTTAGAGTGTTTACAAAACATGTAGATACAGAGTCATAGAACCACAGATATGATATGGTGTTTAGGGACATGGTTCAGGGGTGAACCTGCCAGTGCTAGGTTAGTGGCTGGACTCGAGGATCTTACAGGTCTTTTCCTGGGTGATTCCATGATTAACTGCCCATGACTGGTAGTTAAAGACACTCTGGACAAAGAGCCACCCTTTACCTGGGCACTCACCCTACTGACCAGCCACATGGAAACTATGAAATGAAGTGTTGTCTGTATTCACAGTAGAAACAACCTGATACATATTAAATGGTTTTTTTTTTTACAAAAACCAAGTAAGCTTTCTAACAAAATACACTCAGTTTCTCTGGCTTGTACACAAGAAAACAAGGGACAGATCACAGAGCCCTTACCTGTGGGAACAGCTCCTGCAGTTACATCTCAAACATGTGGTTACCTTTAACCCAACTGACGTACATGTGCTCCTGTAAGTAATAATTGCAAATTACAACTTTTCGAAAATATTGAGTGGTTGTTAGCACTCAATTTACATCACTCCACTGTTACAGTGTCAGCTGTCACAGAGTTATCAAACATCAGTTTTCCTAACTACCTTAAAAATATAATCTGCCTTCAAGGACACTCAATGCCAAAACACTGTTGTTATCTAGTCAGCAAGCATTTCAAATTGTATATTAATGTGTTGCAGGGTTAATTATGTCATTACACCATTAGCAAATCTTACACCTTCTCTCACATGTGCATTTCTGCTGTGCAGAATACTTGTGCTTATTACACGAACCTCCTGAGCTGTTATCAAGGCTGTCAGCAGGGCTCCTGCTGACACCATCATCCCTTACTTTTCTTCCAGGTGAGAGCAGCAGTTGTTTTGCCTTCCTCAGGGAGATTGCAAGTTTGGCTGGTCTTATGCCAGGAGAGAAGGAAAAAGCAAAGGGGGAAAGGTCTGCTCCCTAGAAGGTGCAGGTGAGGAGCTGGGGCTATTTGTCTCCTGCTGAGAAGGAGTGTTATTGTGGAAAGTCCTGACTCCTTTTAAAATGTATGCATTCTGCATTTATTTATACATAATTCATACTGCTTGGCTGAAGAAATCTGGGAGTGACTATCCATTATGTAAACCATTTCTCAAAAATACCATTTGTTATGTGAAAAGTAAAAAAAGACTGATGGCAGCAGCTGTGAAATAGAATCTGTGTTGCAATTAATTATTTAGACTAAAAACAAATATCCAGGGTGGAAGAGGATGGTTATTTTACTTTAAATCTTTTTGTTAGTGAGTGTTGTTCAAGGGGAGAAGTAAGCTAAAGCCAAGAAGTGATCGAATGCAAATAATTTGTTTCCTTTTTGACAAACATCATAATCCATTCCAGAGAGTGGCACTAATTCAACCCACCATGAAACAAACTGGAGAAACAAAGGAACACATTGTGTCAAGGCAGATGAGTGAGGTTTTACTCTCTGTTGTAAGGCAAATGTTATTCACAGAAGATATAAAACTGTGATTGCTCATTTTTTGTATTTCTAGCTGCTACATACTGTTGATTTAGAAAGGGTCACAATGGCAGGGACCCAGCTAATGTCAGTCTTAAACCCTCGCTTTAGAAAAAGTTCCTGTGCGTGTAGAAATCTGCCCAATGGGAGGCACATGAAAATGTTTTAAAAACCAGCAATTAATCATGCAAAAAAATGGTTCATCTATATCATACACTCAATTAAATTTGAAAATTACCCCAAGGACATTTTAAATATTAAAGAGAAATTTGTACATTAATATTAGGGGAAAATTATGACTTTGCTGTTCATTATAGCCTATGTGCTCATGGGGTTACACTGACAATATAGGGAGGTTTGGGTTTTCTTTGCACTCCAGATTACCCAAAAAGGTAATACCTGTTAAGAATCATGCTTTTAAACAAGGAGTCCCCAGAATAACAGCTTATGCATTGTAACTCATGAGGAACACACAAGAGCCCCCAGCTTGCTGACAAATGCAGTCAGAGATCAGAAGTCTGCAAGTTCTGAAGTCCAAAAGGGCTTGTAGGTTCTAAGAGCAGCTGGGAGGAAGTGCATCTTAATCCAAAAATTGTTCTTAAAATTCAGGTTAGCTTAAAAATTTAGACTGTGAAAAATACACAGTTCATATGAACTACATAGAGTTTGGAGTCTATCAGTCAGAATTAATCTTTTGTTGCAAAACCTTGCCTCTCTCCTGTACTATGTAAACTGCAATAAAGTTTGCACTAGTGGCCATCAATTCATTCCAAAGACTGCTTAGTTGTACAGCTCTTGCTTACTTAAAATGACTTTTTTTTTAAATTTAAAATTATTAATTGTGCATAGAGGATGAAGCTGAAAATATATTCCTTGCTCTCCTTCCTTGCTACTCCAGCCATGTACTTCTGTATTAATACATTAAAATTTCTCACAACCCTTGCCTAAAGACTGAGATCTACAAACTTTATTTGTTAAATTTGCAGCCTTACTTTAAAACAAAAGCTCTTTCATTGTGAAGTGCCAAAAATATTCCTGTTTGTTTTAAGAATTACTTCGCTGTGGTTGCTGTTCTCAGCAATACCAATAAGGGGGAATGAGGGAAAGTGATGACTTGTCAGTACAGAACAAAATGCTACCAGAAAAACAGAAGGTCTGTGCTGTAATTTTGAACACCTGTTTTCAAGTAAAAAATAAAAAATCAGTGAGATACAGGCAAATTGTTGCATATCTACTGTATCTAAATTGCTATGTATTTAATCCCACAATCAGTCCTTATGACATAAGTGTTCCTAGTGATTTCAGTGACTTTCTTTTGAAGCTGTAAGGTATTACATATTTAGAGAAAATATGCAGAACTTTTTTCAAGTGTGTGATTATAAGCCTAAAATCTAATCTGTTTTCACCAAAGGCACTTTAGACCTCAACATTTTTCTGTAAAAACCGTAAACACATATAACCTCCTGCCAGTTTTTCTGCAGGTCACAAGATCGTGTTGTAGGAGTAGTACTAATTGTAGTAGAATTGACAGCAACAGCAACATAAAATATGTTGGTAACTTCAGATCTTTTTGAGGGAGTCCATTTGTATGTCAGAAACCCAGGAGCTACCTAGCTATAAGCTGTGTTTATGGTCTCAAGTACTTGCTCTCGTTGTAGCAACTGATGTCATTTCAGTGCAGAAATATGATCATTTGTCTCCTAATAAAAGCACATAAGTCTCAAGTTTCAGGTCTAATGATGCAATCTCCCTTGTGAAACCCGGGGATTCTAGCTACAGGATAAATTTTATAATGTGAATTTAGAGCACATCCAAATTAAAATAAAAGTTTTATAGAGAGAGGTCATATCTTTCATTAGATCAACTATTGTAGGTGGGAAAAAAAATCACAGGCTTTTGTGCATAAATTCTTTTTTTGCATCCAAAACAGGTTGGAAAGTTCAAATGTAAATTCAGACTGAGAACAACTGCTCTGAATTTAATTAGAAATGTTAATCATTCTGATTAGATGAACCAAAATGTTATTGGTATCTATAAAGTAAAAGGAGAGGTGAAAAACTGGTTTTCTTTGGAGAATAAAAGGGTTACACCACTTATTACTTACAGAACACTGAAAAGCTAGTGAGAGAAAGTGATACTAATATTCCAAGAAAACAATAACTTGCTAAGGTACATGGCTTCACTACTCAGTAGAATCAGAAAATCCTACAACTGAAGACTCAAAGGAGAAGAGCCTTTATAAAGGTGATACTGGTAATGAATGTTTCCATCCTTTGATGGAAACCAACTTACATTGATGCTCAGTTTATTGAGTGTGATACAACAGAAGTCAAAGATGTTGGAATGCAGAAAAATGTCACTCTGTGACACACTCTGTGTGTGGCATAGGTCAGCATTGGTGTTTCCCTGGAAAGAACAGCCATGCTGTGGTTATTTGTTGCCTTTGTTTCTGGCTTCAGAAAGGAGTGCAGACTCCCCACAAAGGCAGAGTGTGGAAACCTGGCCAGTGAAACAAACTGCCTCTTGTGTCTATTCCCAACTCCCCTTCCCTGGCATCTATTTTGTTTACAACATAACCTAAAATGCAGAGGTGCTTAGGTTGCATATCTCCTCTTAAATTACTAGTTTATTGTTTATTAAACTTCAGTATCTCTGTCTCTTATCTCCATGTTCCCAGAGATCCAGCACCAGGATGAGTCTTTCACACAGCCCAGTCCCATCTGGCTCTAGGGACAGGAACTTGGATAGCCCCAGAGGCTGAAGGGCCCAGCTGAGATGACTGGGGAGAGAGAGGTGGTTAGGAATGTCCTAAAGCACTCCTTTCCTCAAGTCCAGATGCAGCTGACCTAGTCTGACCCTCCATGCTTCTAACAGCCACACCTGAGTACATTTTTCGGCACAAAGGCTTCCTTATGCCCTTTCTGCAATACAATTAAATAGACCTAGCTATTATTCATACTTACTTTGAAAAAGAAGCTGAAATGCTGTCTAGCTGATTCCTAGAGTATTACGGATCCTAGAGTTCCTTGAGTTCATGGATCCAAATGGCATCTAACAGGAGCTGTGCAGTATTCATAAAATTTTAATTTGTTCTTCCTCAATTGATGCTGTGTGTGGACATACAGGAAAGAAAGAATCTGTTTTAAGTTGTAATCTGAGTCTCTCAATTGAGATTTTTCTAGTTTTTGTTACAGTTTCTTTTATCTGTTAAATCACAAGCACTTGGTATGACTATGTGAGCTTTTCCTCTCTCACTCATATTCTGCCATTTTATCAGTATGTAACTTTCTAAAAAAAGCTGAGGATGTGAATGGAAAATATTCTTCCATCTCTAAGATTTCCCTAAGCTTTCTGCATAGCATACTACATTTCTCTCTTAAGTAAGTTTGCAAAATATCTCCATGTTGTCATAGCTCCATGAAAGATATAATTTTCTAATTTTAGAATACTGAAGGTAACTTAGATGTGGAAGGGCTGAAGATATTTTAGAAACAGCTGAGAACATCATAATACTCCACTCCAATCTCGCTTGTCTTACAGGCTGCAGAATCATAGTCACAAGCATCTTTATCAAGCTCCAAACCCTTCAGGAGAGATACCTATCACTGATTAAAGGCTCTGAGGGGTAGAGTCCAGTGTGTACGTAGTAAATTTTCCCAATGAGTGTTCACCCTCACTGCTAAATATGTTTCACATTTCTAGTGGCATATTATTGAATTTTCATTTAATGCTAGTAATCATTGTATTACAATAGACACTCAGAAATTGTTGCAAGTTTTACTCTTTTTATATTTTATTGATGATTGCTCTTTTTCTAGTCAGTCTTGGATCAATTAATGACATTCCCTGAAATATTCTTCGCTGTCTCTGCATTGACCAGTGTTACATTAAAGTACATTTAGACAAAAAGGTTAAAACCCTTTCATGTAATGCAATTAGAGTGAGCATCCTTTTATATCCATCAGATGTGAAATCCATTGCACAGAATCCATCACATAGAACGGATTTCAGCTGAAAAAACACTGACTTTGCTGTCTCTTGTGAAGTCCAAGGTTTATCACCTGAGGCAGATATTTAGAGTTCTGTTGCAAACTTAAGGGTAAAATATGTCCACCGTCAAGAAGAAAGAGAAAGCTTCTGACTGTAATCACAAGGTGGGAATAGTTTCTCTGAAATCAGTGACAACTGGGACCAAAAAATTAGCTCAGAGTCTTACCTAACATCTATTTTTAACATATAACAGGCCAGCTTCTGCTAGCATTCTTGTTAGCATTAAATAATCCTGTTCACAGTTAAATGCTGTAGAAAAATTACCTTATAAAATGTACTTTTTTCTGTACTAATGGTCAAAAGAGTATGGAGAAGTACCCAAATGACACTATCAGGGTCATGGTAGATCTCTGTGCTGTTCCAGTTCTCTACTGAAAGGCCAAAGTAACTATTTGAAGTACTCAGATGACAAATCAGCTTTTACCAGCCTTTCTATTTTGGCCACTGATTAGAGCTATAAAACCTTTGATAAATTTCATGGAACGGGATATTAGCCTCATTTGACTTTCTAATTTTAATTTTTGTAGGTTGCCACTGTTTTAAAAAACAGCCCAGTTATATTTTGTTGTTGGAAATAAATAGGAGCCTGTAGTTTCCTTCCCGCTTTGGTAGCTAGATTAGAAATATTATTTTAATTTGAAGGTAAATAATACAATATACAGTGCTCCACATGTTAGGCAGCATGGAGCCAATCCTGTTTACAATCCCAGTTGTCAGTGTGGTCCAGGAGGTACAGATTGCTGAGCATACAGTAACCACAGCCTCTGAGTCCTATTGCTGCTGCAGCAGTGTTAGGAAGCAGAGGGCACATTTGCATAGAAATATAAGCGTGTTTCAAATGATTTCTTCAATTAAAGTTACTTCTGAGACTAAATTCATTTAAGTGAAAGAGTAAAACAAGAATTTGAAATCTTTTTTATCTTAAATAGCATACCACATTTTAAAGTGTAGAGCCTAACTCCTAAATTTTATGAGTTTTGGTTTTTTGTAATTTAGAGTCAGGGAGGCAAAAATGGTCATTCAACTGACCTTCTATATAAAACAGGCATTGAAGGCCACTGATAATTTCTACAGCAAACAAATCTTTATGCCATTCCTACAACATATTTTGAAAGGAATTGAATCAAGCAAGAGATTGAATTTATGGTGAGTTTACTACTTCCATTAGCAAGTATTTCATTGGTTAATTGGGCATGAAGAGAAAAATATTGCACTTTGCATTTTTGGTGCTTTAGTATTTGAATATTGGTTTGAAATCAGATTTACAGGAAGTTTTTTAACATTTCCTTTATAAACAGCAAACTGCAACCCTCATATGTATAATGAGGATGCTGAATCCTACTGGATTGCAGCTGTGTAACATCTCTTCGTTGAGAGGATATCTTAATTTGCTTTTCATGTGACTTGATTTAGCTTCCTTTTCTTTTTAAGATTCCCCTCTCTGGCAATCTCCAGACTGTACCTCAGTTTGCTCTTTGAGCAAGGCTACAAGATTTTTTCCAGGCCTGGGCTCGAGTCTTCAAAGAACTATTCTGTAGAAATCAAGGAAATGAAATTTTTTTGTTATTCACAGCAATTTTTTGCAACTTTTAGTCCCCAACTGCAAGAACATATTGAGGTTGTCTACCATTAACCTTAAGGTCTTTTCAGAACTGCTTCTTGAGCACAGTTTCAAAGTCTGAACTTGCCCTTCTCAATTTCAATGTTTGTGATCTCTCTAAAAGCATGATGCCATATAAGTAAATCTACTCTGGTAATTTTTGGAGCCAGTTTGTTTGTTTGTTTGTTTGCTTTTTTCCATTATGCATTTATGCTTCACATGCTAACAGGCATAGAGACTGCAGTTTCACCTGGGATGCTCAACGGTCCCTAGCATTTCTCTCAGGACAAGTTAATGTTTGTTTGTTCAAAACCCACAGCTCAATAGAATAAATCCACATCAAGGGCTCTTTGTTCCTAAGTCTCCTTTATTGCCCCATTGTCCAGGGAAGTGCCTGTCTTAAGTGTCCCCTTGAAAACATAGTAATGATTCCATTATGACTTTGTTTGACCTTTTATTAATGCTTTTCTCTGCTAAGCCAACAGCTTCTAATACTCTCTTGGATGGATGTTCAGCAAAGGTTTAAGGAGGTAATGTCAAAGTTGAAAATGCCTGATTCTAGCTCAGTAACATTTTGAGATAACAACTGGAAAATCCTATCAGTAAAATCATCTAAAGAAACTCCAGAATGCCATAAAGGATTGGTCTTTTAAATAAAAACAGTGTTGGCGAGATCCAGAGTTTCCCAAAGTGCTGAACTAGCTTTGGAGGTGGTTGTAGAGAAGAAGGACTTCATATATTTCATCTAAAAAAGATATTAAATTCCCTGTGAAGTCAATGGAAAGCACAGCTAGGATGTCTCTGAATGTCAGAAGCAGCAGTATTAGTTTTCCTAAAATAATCATTGTTCCCTTCCACTGACTGTCCAGGGAACTGGTAGGAATCAGCAGGAGTTATAAAGAGTTACAACCCAGTATTTCCTATCCCTCTCCTGAGCAATAAATTCATGGGGATCAAAGCTTTTAAAAGTTAGTAGCACTGGCACCAGTTGCCCCCTAATCTCCATGACCACACAGTTTATACGAAGGTGAACACTAATGCAGTTGGCATGGGAAGGGCTTCAGCCAGTCCCAAACCACCGCAGTGAATGCAGTAATGTGTTCTGTCCCTCTCCCGAGTCTCTGTTTATTTAACTATGAGAATAGAAAAGGACTCTCATTTGGGAAAGGGCAGGAGAAATAAATGAATTAATTCTGAAGTCCTATAAGTATTTTTATAGCTGTTTAGTCTATAAGAAACTATAACTATTTTTTTTAATAGAAATGTAAGAAGGAATCTAGCTGTCTTTACAGCATTTTGTTCTGTTAAAAACTACTTGGTCATATAAACATAAAAAGAAAGCCACTGTTACATTGATTCTTGTCCTACAAGTTAGGTTGTTCCTTAGGGAAAAAGGAACAAAATGTATTTTCCCAATATAATTTAGACTATCTTTATCAGTATATTTGGAATCATGGGGTTTTTTTGTTTCTACCCCTTATAAGTGTGCAAGCAAGTGAAAAATCCATCCGGATAGAGAAAATTCATAAACTAATGTGTAAACTTATAAATCAGAAACAGATTTGCTTAAATGATGGAATTTGGCAGCTTTGACGTTCTTTCCTAAAGCACTATAAGACGGCAATAATTCAATAGCATGATGAACCAGAAATAGAATACTGACCCAGACATTGATTCTGTCATGTGATACTGGTAATACTCAAATATTTCGGACTTCATTGCTGTGAATTGCCATATGGTGTAAATACTGCTATAATCACAAAAAGTCACTGAACAGCTTAATACTGGGTAGGGGAGAGGGAAATTTAAAAGTTTTTTGTGTCCAAAAAGGAAGTTATTTTACTCTCATACAAATACTGGTATCTCAAGACTTTTAGAAGCTATTGACATGACACTTCTTTACTCTTGACCACTGTTGCATTAATAGGATCAAGAATATGCCCTTTAGGGAAGGAGGGACTTCAGGAAGTCTCTAGTCCAACCTCCTAGTCGAAGTTGGATCAGCTCTGAGGTAAGCTCAGGCTGCTCAGAACGTTGTTCAGTTTGAGCTTGAAAATCTCCAGAGATGGAGACTGCACAGTCTCCCCAGCAGCCTGTCCCCCTGCTCTGCTGTCCTCACAGAGAAAAAGGCTTTTACTTTGCCCCAGCCCGAATCTCTCTTTACCTTACTCCCATTGCCTATCATCCTCCTGTGGGGCACTACTGTGAAGAGCCTGCCTCTGTCTTCTTTTCCTTGTAGATACAGGCAGGCTGCTGTCCAGTCCCCTGAAGTTGTCCCTTCTGGAGTCTGAAGAAGCCCAAGTCCCTCAGTCTCTTACCCCAGGGCACCACCGTGTTGATCATCTTCCACTGAACTTACTGCAGATTATGGATGTCTTGTTCTGGGAGGCCAAAGCTGGAAGCAGCTTGGTCTAACAAGTGCTGAGTAGAGGTGGATGATCATTTCAATCCACTGATTCTGCTTCTGTTCATACATCCCAGGAGCTGCTGGCAGGGCTGGCTCATGCTCATCTTGCTGCTCACCAGGACCCCCAGGGCCTCTGCAGCAGAGCTGTGCCCACCAAGCAGTGTCTTTCTTCACAGGGGCAGGACTTTGCATCTTCCTCTACTGAATTTCAGCAGGAATGTTGTCTCATTCCTTTTGCAAACACAAATAGCCCTTCTTCACAATAGTTTGGCCAATCCGTTTTTGGTCTTCGTCACAGATGACCATTGATTCCCCATCTCCATTCCACTTGGGCTTACTCTGTGAAAGGCCAGCTTTTGCTAGGAGTAAACTTGTTACCTCTGGAATTTATGCATTTCTGGGACCTGTTTTATTTAAGTAAATCTCAGTATAGCTGTCTCAGAAAACCCAAAGAGCATATAGGTGCAGGTGACCAGCACTTCTGCGGAGCAGAAAGTTATTTCCAGGATAAGAAGTATGATGTTTTAAAGACTGTGCTGTGGAGCGTGGGATTAGTCACTTGCCAAGATAATAGGTCTGACTCTCCATGGTGCTGCTCCAGCTGCACTCCTTCCTGTGCATACCCATTGTAACAGCTCTTAAAACTGAAGTCACACAGCAGTGAATCAGGCCTGGAAAGCTTAAGAAAATAAGAAATGGAGGTGTGGTGGGAGGTTAATTTCCCTCCTACAATAATCTGTAACAGTGAAACAAAACTACCTTTTCTCTTTTTTTTTTTTTAACTGAAAGAAATGTAATCTAACTCTCAATTTGCCACACAAACCAGAAGTGTTAAGGTTTAACAGCTGCTTGTAAAAAGTTCATCGTTTGTAGCATAGAATGCTTTCTTCTAACTTGTTTTCAATCACAATTATCACTGATGAAATATGCAAGGAGGAAAATAAGAAAAATAGGGAAAATAATACCCCATGAAAGCACATACTTCAAAGCACCCAGAAATAAAAAAAAAATCAGACCCACACTGTGCCATATATCTGTACAATAGAGAATTCATCTTATTTTTCCTAAGTTGATGTGACACCACTGTTATTCAAGGATCTGGAATACAGTTCGAAGAGTTTCATTTCTATGATGCAACAAATCAGATCTCATCTATTTCATTTAAAATAAATAAGCATTTGTTTGGGGGATTCTTACTAATGCTGAAGAAAAAGAAAAACCATATTTTAAACAAGTTCTCAGCTTACTTCCTTATGCTTATTATTTTTCTTTCTTAACCCTGATTTGTATGATAAATACGTGACAATGTGACAGTAAACAGCTAACATTAAAGCTAGAAGTTTCTAGTAAACTATTTATGCTAATCTATAGGGAACGTGGTGGACTACTGAAGAGCTTCTCTTGGGTTTTTAAAAAAATTGAAGGAAGATTATGATCAGAAGGCATAGCCTTTTAGTTCAGAAGATGTTGGCAGATCTATTTTATATTATTTAGGGAGTAATAACCTCTCTACATTTCCAGAACTTTATGCTCAATAATAATCTAGAAGAGTACTAATTTCTCTTCTGCATTGGCAAGTTATCCCATCTTAGCAACAAGAAATGCAGTATGAAACTGATGAAAAAAGCTGCATAATAGTTTGATTTCTGTATAATTGAGTTTCCTAAATCTGCCCTCAGATGTTAAAGCACAGCTCTGTCTAATTTGCAAGAGCAAGACAGAGACACACATATCTGAACAAAAATCAGCACATACTGTTTAATTCCTTCACAAACCTGCTTAGTACATTGACATCATTATTCTGTTACTCTATTATTACTCTTTGCTGGGGCAATTTCCCTAACACAACTTTCCCCTGAAGGGTTTAGCTTTCCTGATATAAAAAGGAGTCCAGACTCAATATGTAATTTTGATCTTTAGTTCTGTGTTTTGCAAGAGAAAATGGGATTGTGGCAGCAATACCAATAGCAAAGAGTGAACTGTCTGTGATCTGCCTTCCAGCAGTAAAGCAAACCTGCTCCTTTGCTTATATCATTAGCAGTCAGATTTATCATTGTTGTGTTTAATGCTATTCAAGAATAGGTCCCCAGAGTGCTTTATGGACACAAATTGAAGGAGGTCACTGCCCCAGATAATTTTCATTTAAAATCATTCAGATGGAAAATAGGAGAAGAGCTATCTGCAAGCAGAAACAAGCAATACTACAGCTGATCAGGATTTTGGGGAGGAGGAGGCAGAGAAAGGGAATGCAAAGGGGTTTAAGGAAGGAATTAGCTTAAGGAAAAATAAGGGAGGGCTGATTAGGAGGACTTTTCCAGGGAGAAAAAGAAAAAGGAGCACAGACAGACTGAAACTTGGATAAGAGAGGGTGCAAACCATCCCCCATGACAGCAGGGCAGAGTGGATCCTACCAGTGCTAGGGAACACCTGAAACCTCCTAATGTCTGATTCCTTGTCTCACCAGCTGGATTCTCTCACCAGCTATTCTGCACCTTCTGATCATTTTCTAGACTTCTGTCATTCAAGGCACATCACCTAAAACAACCCCTCAGAGCAGGTATGGAAAAGGAGAAGACTCAACAAGATCAGGAATGTACCATAAAGGCAAGGATAGCTAAGCTCACCATCAGGAAAAGCTTTTCAGAGTCTAGGTGAAAAAAAATAAGTGTAGCTTCGCATTCATTGTAGATCTGGATTTGAAAAGCCCAAGCAAGTGGACCAAGCACATTTAACACTTTTTCTGCCTGGCGTGAGGTACTCTGGGAAAGGAACATCCTCTACAAAGTGAGCAAATTCAGAAGATCAGACTGCACCACTCACTAACACAAACAAATGTTTGTAAAAGCTTAATCAATTCCTCCATAGGATTACTACGGAATTATTCTGAAACCCCAAAAAGTAGTTATTCCAAAGCATAATTAGGGATTACCCTCTGGTTCATGAACATAGGTTTATTTAAAGAACAAACCTTTCTGTGAGAGAACATGAATAGCAAGTCCTAGATCTTCTATTACGATAAATTTTGCATATTCCTTAAAAGATGCAAATTAACTTGTCAGTCTGTGATCATGTATAATAGAAAGAAGCTGCAGCTGCACGTAGCCTGCACCATTGTCAACACAAATCTGTCACTGATAATGATAATATGGGATAAAGTATTTTTCTGACAATCATCAGAATGAATAAAGGTATTCCATAGCCACACTGTATCATAAGTTTTTTTACAGACATCTACACAAATGATGTTTTAACAAAAATTCAGTTTTCAAACCATTTGTTGCAAACAAAGCGTGATTCAAACTGTAGTAGTGCTACTGAAGATGACTTGTGGAATGAAGACTTCTGCCTGTAGGTAGAGTGAGGGAAAGCCAATGCATGAAAGGTGCTGAAAAGTGTTGCTCTCTCATCTCATGCTTCTCATTAGCCTTGACCCTCAGAGAACATCCCAAACAGCAGCTCATTGGCTACTTACTTTTGTTGTTAAAAAAAATTTTAAAAGGAATTATGGATCAGGAATTACATTCTTCCCTTCCCCAGTCAGTTGAGCAGGTAGAGTAGAACCAAGTATAGTTCCACACACTTCTAAAAAGCTCTTCTGCCATCAGATACAGCCTTGGTGTCAGTGCAATGCTATAACCAGATTAATGGCAAGACCACATGCATCAGCTTTTCTCCCAACTATCTCTGCATGCAAATGCTTAATCAATTTACTTTATACAAACTGACTGATTGAGGCTACATTAGAAACCTTTTTCATACTCATTTCATGCCTCTTTGGTGAATAAAGATGTCTCCCCCTCAAGCATCACCTGTCAGCTCCCTTTGTATTGTGCTTTGCAAATGCTTAATTAGCTTATCTGAGACAGCCTGAGAGAATTCAGAAGCTGCTGTGACACTGAGCTCCTTGAGGAACAGCCCTTGCAAATGAAGATGGGGATGTTACTATGGAGACAAGGGCAGTCAGAGTTCCCTCATGTCCCACTCACACAGACATTGCTGGATCTCTATAACATAATAACTTGGGGTTTAGTGGTGAATGTGGCAATGCTTCATTATTGATTGGACTTCATGATTTAGAGGTCTTTTCCAACTTCATGATTCTCTGATTCTGTAACAGAGGAGTTTCTTGGTCTGTCTGCACATCTGCAGGGTGAAAGAGTAGCCCTCAAGGACTGAGAAGCAGAGGCTGGTTCAGGTGTAGTTTGATTGCATAAATACTCAAATAAATGGTTTCCCTTGGCTCACAGCACAATATTTCTGATCCCAGATAGCACCCTGAAATGTGGACTAGAAAGTTGATTTCCAGTGAAAGATATGACAAAAGTTATGAGAAGCTATGGTTCAGGAAAATACGAGTTTACAAAATTAAGCTACACATAATACAGACTACAGGCTTGCCTCAATCCTTCCACCTTCTCTTGTATTTGGTATTTTTATGCTGTTTTTTTATACTGGTGTTTTTACAGTGACTGGTCTGTACTTAAAGAGCTGAGTTTGATTTACACCAGGTATTTAAAAAAACTAATGTCCGTTTTTTCCTCATACTATGAATTGTGATTTTTGAAAAAATTGTAATGGAATTCAAAGTATTTTAAGAAATACCTAAATCGGAGAACTGTTAGCAGTTTTTGTTGGAAGCTGTTACCCAGGTAAAGAGGCTGAATATTTGTAACTGCATCCAGGAATTACAGCTGGTTCTCACTCTCACTTTGAAAATTTAAGATGCTTCCTGCAATTACAGGTGATTGTAAATCTCCTGGTGAATACAATTGCTTCAGGGTAATGGAGGGTTGCATGGAGACAGTTGCACACAAAGATGGAAATTTTGTGTTATCAATTAGCATATCTATTATTTGCATAATTGTCTTGGGGTGACTTTATGCTGTTGTTTTGGCCTATACCACCACAATAATCTATGTAATCACAGAGCAAACTGCGGTCCTAAGGAAGAGGAATGTTATCTTCTGGGTCCTTCTTTATTTTTTTGGTAGATCAGTGTGGGAATGGTGTAGAAGGGAATAGAGAATGATCTATATTTACATTTACAGTGAGAATTTCCAATCCTTTCTGTGGCAGGATGACATATTGAGTTAAGGTTCTGATACTGATATTGTGCTAACATTTTTGTGTTTCTCCTTCAGAGACATTCAGAGGTCCAGGTCTCATTACCAGTGAGGGCAGCCCCTTATCTCCACTTACTTTCAGTTCACCTTCCCAAACATCTCAGCAAAATTTACCAAGTCAAATTTTTCTGTGTGATAGAAAGAACTGGGACAGACAGCACTAAGCAGCCAGAAGAAAACATGGAAAAATTTCAAGTGATCTGAAATGAACCTCTGAGCAGCTGGACAGTGTTTCCAAAGAGAAGCTATGATTGCTCATAGAGTATGGAAATGAACAGGGCGGTAACAATGAGCTGCATATCACTCAAGGGTCAAGTGAAACAGTAAAGCAAATCACAAGGTCAGAGGCTGAGCTGAAACTCAGTAAAGTACAATTAAAAGAGAAAATCAGCCAAAAAGGCAGCAAAAAACAGGCAAAAAGATGTGACAGAAAGCACACAGAAGTTTTTGTGCAAAGGCAGCACTTTCTGTAGAGTTTGTCACCTTGGCTTTTGCATGGAAGCATGATCCACCTGTGAGAGGATTTGGGTTAGAGCTGCTCTTATCAAACATTCATCAAAGGCTGTGGAAAATAGGGGCATTGACTATACTTCCTTGATAAAGCAGGGAGCTTGCAGATTCAGCGAGGCAACTGGGCAAAGGTGGGAGCTGCAACACGACCAGAATTAACAGAACCTGCCTGGTCACACACAGGGAATAGGAGAAGGAGAGAATAGGGTGTTTTCTTCTTTATGCTAAAAAGTCACAGAACTGCAAGCATTTGAGTGTTGTCAGGTGTTTACGGTCATCCAGTGGATAATAAAAGCAAGACCTGAAAGAAGAAAATGCTAAAAGAATTGAAGCCTGGGGCTCTGTTTTTATTCCCTGGCTGGTAAAATTGCCAACTGACAGGTGGTAACCCACAGCAACCAGGAAAATTTATTGAAGATACAAGTTAATAATTACAGTGGTACACTGTGCCTGTAGCTCTGGGACAGACTGATCTGCTTTCTTTCTGTTGCTTTCAAGACAGACTGTAGAAATCCACATCCTGCAGTTATGTCCAGGGCCTTATTCAACCAGGTACTCAGCAAATGAAGCAGATCTCTGACTCAGATTGAGGGCTCTGCCTTAGCCTCTGTGGTGTCAAACTTGAGACTGTGCAGGGAATGAGTTGTATTTCTATTTTTGAAGATTTATGTCCCTCATATGAATATTTTTCAGTTCAAGATGGACTGCCTTATTTTCATGTCAGATGTACTTCTTAATAACATAACTTTCTGTGCTGCTATTAGGATCATCACATCCTTAAATTTCTTTCCAGCTTCTTAGGCTCTGAAACTCCTATTTTTCACAATTTGTTTCAAAAGAGAGGTATTTTTCAGTCTATCACTTAACTTGATTAGTGTCTCATTTTTCTTTGACAGCACAATGTGTGTTATCATGATTTTCATGATCTACTTAGGAACTCAAAGCAGGGGTTTTTTTTCTGCTCTCACAAGTACTCCTCTTTGCCAAAGCCCAGATGAATTAGGCCTAAATTAGGATCTTAGTCACTACTAGAGATTGATGCAGCCCACCTCACACCTAAACTGACCCTTCAAAGTACCTTGATCTGTGGAGGGAACCTAAAGAGATCAGCCTGATGGTGTGGGTGTATCACTTATGTGTATAGAGGTAAGTGGGAAGGACCACAGTCTTTCTCTTCTCATGGCAAAATCTTAATTCTTTGCTCTTGTTCATAAAGACAGTTAATTTACTTTGCCTTCAATTACAGTTAATTCCAATTGCCTTCTTTTTATAAAATATACCCCAAGCAGCACACTGTTCAACATATAGGTTTGGAAATCTAATATCAGGTGTTCAGTGTGAAATTATGGTTTGCATTACCAGATCCTATAAAGCAAAATCTTGCAATATGTTTAATTTAATGCATTTTTACTACCACAGAATCAGCAAGAGGTGGAAAATATCTAACTTACAAATAAGTCAATACAGAACAAGTTGCAAAACTAGAGTGTTATTTAATGACTTTCGGCTTACATGTGTAAAATGCCCAATTTTTACTTTACTCTTTGTAACTCTTGTTTAACTGTATCTCATGTTTTGACAGATAAATAACTAAAACTAAGGTAACAACATATTTGTTTTTAGGAGCTCTGTAACACCTGTAATGAGCACTCTCTTGCCCAATGGTAAATACTTTGACTTTGATTCTAATCCTGACCCCTCACTATTGCTTGACAAAGTCAGTCCTAGATCTACTCTCTTTCTTCCTGCTGCTCTGATCTTTATTTGATGTTAAATATTGCCTGAATTGTGTCTGGGTTTTCTGAGCACTAAGGAATCAGGGTGGCATAATGGGCACATGTCAAAACATGCAGTGAGGTGAGTCACACTCCAGTCATTGCAGAGCACAACCAGTCTTGTTTGGAGGGGATGAATAGTGAGAGCAGGAGAGATGCAACTTCCCTACAGACCAGCACCAGGAGAAATTTCCTTTAGTTGTATCGATACAGTAAATATCTCCTTGCTTTTGGTTTAACATTTCTTTTGAACCTTTCCAGTTCCTCACACAATTGATTTAAAATAGGGTTGTTTGGAATCAGGAAAGTTTCCGTTTTCCTCCATTCTGCTTGTCCCACACCATCAATCCTCTTTCATGCTGCCGACAAACCTGGCAGCCCTTCACTGATTTACTGAGAAATAAATTTACATGTCCTGTTCTTGGGATTAAAGGGAAGAAGGAATCCAGAGTTTCATGAAAGAATGAACAGAATGAAATGGAAAACAATTCCCCCCTCTCCCCTAGAAAAACCTATAAATCAGATCATGTTCCGTCAAAGGAACATTCTCCTTTCCTGATAACTTTATTTCATCCCAAATAATTGGCCTGTGTGACCCAGTAAATAATCAAAATGGGAAAAGAAATCTCTACAGCCAGTGAATGAAGTCAAACCGCCTTGAAGGCAAGGCTCCAAAGAGCATGTTTTGTTCTACATTGCACAAATGATCTGACTTTTCCTATTTATTGGGGTGAGGAAAAAAAGTCCACAACTTTCCATTGCTGAAAAAAAAATTACCCTGGAATGGAGACACTCCACAAGACAAGGTGAGTCTGGGGTCCCCATTATCTCCTCATGCTCCTTTGCCAACACGATCAGCTTGTTCCCGCTCTTGCATAAGTAACTTCTGAATCAGGGATGCTGCATCTCTCTGGCTCCTCTGCTCCAGCTGAGCCAGTTGCAGTTGCATCTGCTCTGTGGGCTAATGGAGAAGGAGGGCAACCACAGCAGCTACACACCTTGTGTGCAGCCTTAGGTGCTGGCCCACTCTAACACGTAGCCCAAAACCAGAGCTGGGAAAGAAACGCATTCATATGCCCTGATATTAGGGAAAAGAAGAGATGCGTGTCACCACAAGCTCATTCACTGTAGAAAGGGATGAACAGTGCAATCTTCAGACTTAGAGGAGGTACAAAGCTCTTCTGAATAGTAAGATTTGTCATCATAGCAAGTCCAGAAGGACCTCACAAAAGTGAGTGAGTGAGTGAGTGAGTGAGTGAGTAAAAAAAGTTTCAGGTGAACTTCAGTCTAGATTAAGGTAAATTGCTTAGAGAAAAGTAATCAAAACTATGCCAGTATTATGCTGTTTTGAACCGGCAACTGGCAGTTTAGGAAAAGTATTATTGGTATCATTTCTGAAGCTCTCTGAAGCCATGGAGTCACTGTGCAGCAGTAGATAAATGCCCCAAAATTGTTGGGTATCACCAAGAGTGGCATTGAGAGGAAGCCTTGGTGTGATGACATCATGAGTAATAACCATGCTTTCGGTTATCCTACCACAAGTTGGACTACTGATGACAAAACAAGCACATAGGAGAGCAAGCAAAATGGTTAAAGAAATGTACAATCAATTACAAGGAACTGTACAAGGAACAACTAAAAATTCTGGGATTTCCAGTTTCGGAGGAAAGGGATGAAGCAGATATTGCTGAGATTTACTAAACCCTGAAAGTGACTGATTTACCAACCAATTGATAAAGTGGTTGATACACCAACTCTCTGAGAAGTAGAGTAAGGTATCACTGGTCAGCACCAGTATGCCGTGACTTTCCTGGAGAGAGAGCGACCTGCAAAGAACAGCTCTTCCAAGGGTGCTGGCAGGCCTCCCTGGGCAACAGGTGATTTCAGCAAGTGTAGTTATTCCTCAGCTGCAAGTGATTCCAGCTCTTGTGATTCAGCTCTTTGCAAAATCACCCAAGGCAAGCTCAGGGACAGAGAGACAGGAGCCTTGTATGGCAGTTCCGCAGAGGTAGCCTTTATTGTCCAGCCACCCTGCAAAGGGTAGATCAATGCCTACACTCCCCAACCAGCGGCAGAGGTGGGTTCTTTTTATGGGAAAGGCAGGGGGTGGGGTAGAAACCAATAGCCAACGGGGTACCAGGTATTACCATAAAAAAACAAGGCACGCTGAGGGTGGTTCACTTTGTCACCCTAACCCTGAGGAAAGTTGCTTATCTCTGGAGAGATTATTTTGGGCCTCAGCCTCATTTCTCCAAGGGAGCGCAAAGGACTTCTGTGCCAAGGGCTCGCGGCTGTCCACAGTAAGGGAACGTCAATTAAAGTTTATTGGATGTCAACTTAAAGCACATAAAAATGTTGTGCACAGAGTAGATAAGGAACTTCTGGAACATGATGAGGTTTGGTAAGGGATGGCATCAACAGCTGCTAGAGGGATTAGGCAAATTCACAGTCTAATGCTTAAGGGAATGAATAAAGACGTAGCCTTTTAACTTTCCTAATCCTGAATGCTGGGAGAAGCATGGAAGTCTTGGTCTGTCAATAAAGGGCAGGCTCTGATAGTCTCCTTAAACAATATCACCTAATGCCATTTTTGGAAATAGAGTACAGGAGGAGCTGGAACTCCTACCAAGACAGTTAAGGCATTTATTACGTGCTTAAACTAATTGAAGACATGCTCAAGCAGATCAGTAGCTCATGCACTCCTGGCACTCACTCTCTGTGCCTCTGAGGTCCTCATTCACCTCCAAAGAGGTACCAACTCACTGGCTCAGATCCTCACCTCACAATGTGATATCTGTGTTGTGGGCAAGAGCCTTACAGTGTAAAGGGACCGGGTAGTCATGTTCAATGTGTGTAAGCATGCATCTTAAAATGTGTGCTAAGCTGGTTTTCATTCTGGGAAGGAGTTGCTGAGGCATTTTGCCATAACAGACTATAGAGACTCGAACAGCCCAGAGACAAAGGACATTGACAACAATGATTGCAGACAGTTATTTTGTACAGATATTTACAGTTGTGTGTTGAAACTCCAGCTACCACAAGCTAAACAACTCTCTCCCCTATTCTTTAAACAATACAATTTCAGACTGTTAAACTTGTGAAGTGTGCCAGGTAAATGACAGAGAAGGTAAAGATTACTGGTTCTTTCTGCAAATTGCCCCTTCTGAGACAGAGAATAAGACATTAGAGTCTACCTTAATCAAAAACCTAGCAGGCAGTCCAGATACACTCTCAGACACAACCAATCTGAAGGCAAACCCTCCCGCCTTTTCCTCTTTAATGTATTTTACCTTATGTAATTTGCCTTATATTGTGTTGACTAAGCAAGATGGAAAAAATCAAATTCCTTTAAATTGCATCTATTTGTCTTAGATTCTGTATATCCTGTTTTATTTCACTTGCAAGAATGGAAAATACTTGAATAAAATGCAATCCATCCTGTAAATGTAGGAGTTGCCATCACAAACAACAAGTCACAAACAAGTAAAATAACATTACATTTATACTTGAACCTCAAGAGGAAATAAAAGTCATGTACCTCTAGGAAGCTCTTCAAATGCCAGCTCTACTAAAAAGCAAGATTTACTTGTGTGAAGAGAATCTTCTGGTGCTGGGTTAATCAGAACCTCAAACATCTGGAAGAACACATCCCAGGATCCTAGATCATCTTGCATGGAGACAGCATAACCTGTGCCTATGACAAAATATATCTCTGTCTGCAGTCCCTCTGGAGCCAGCATGGACATCCACACAGACCCCTGGAGTTTCTGCTCTTGAACCCATCATATGACAATTCTTTTGGAATCACTTTATCCAACATTTTCTAGACAATAATGGGAGTAGAGAATGTCTGCAATATCAGATAGTCTGTGTGTGGCTACTGAGTTTGTTATTGTAATAATATGTAGTCCTTCAACAAGATGGAAGCTTTGTGTACATAGCACAAGATCAAAGATATCGCTTGACTTGAGACAAGATTAGTATATAAAACAGGGAGTAAACAAGGTAAAATAACAAACATCCTAGAAGAACAAAATGCAGTGGCCCAGATTCATGGTTTGTCATTTCGTTTTTGTTTATTCTGTCTCTGAAAAAAACTAAAATCCCCACGAATGGCCCTATTTTGGCAGAGAATTATTCTTCTATCCTGTGACATGCACAATAGTATATAACTTTCTGTGCTCATATCCATCTTTCATCAAAAGCTTCTTAAAGCTGTCCATTAAAACTGTCCAGTACAATCCTCCCTCAGCTAAAGTCCAGCTTTAGCAAGGGCCACATACCAAGGAAAAGTTTTACTAGTTAGTACTTCGTGTACTGTAAACTGTTGGAAGCATTTTTCACTCTGATTGAAACCTGTCATATTTTTTATTGTATTACACAGGTGTACGCTCCTGAAATAATCCCAGAGGTCCCATTTCTTTTACAGAAGCTATTTGTAGACATAGACTCAGCTTTCGTGAGAAAGGTGGGCATGGTCTGTTCAAAAAAACAGTGTACAAATACTCTTTCTCTTGTTAAAGGCAGCATCTTCTTTCCTCTCATTGTCCCATCAATTTCAACTAAACTGCACCCATGAGGGACTCTGACATGAATAATGGTAGATTTTAGCCTTTTGCTAGCAAAGCATTCTTTGCTACTTCCAGAACTGCATAATAGGTTGTTTTAAAGTTACAGATGTTAAATAAGTTGAGTAGGCTTCCAGCAATGGAGTAGAATCAGAAGGTTTTGGGAGGCATTGTTTTTTATACTACAAGAATATAAAAAAAACAGAGAATATTGATGTTTACAGCCATTTCCTGGCTTTCAGGTCCAAAGATTGAATGGTTCTTGCAGAACCAGGGTGTAAAATAAGCTGTATTTCATCCTTCCATTCCAGGTTGTAACAGGTTTGAGACAGAAGGAAATCCATGATTAAACCTGGCTGACAAAAATTTCAATTAAAAGCTTCTTCAAATCACCATGTGGTTTCTTACATTAAGGTTTGAGCCTGTAATATTAATAACTCTACTGAAGCTTCTGCATATGAGGAAACTAGAAGAGTTTTCAGCTTTATAACTTGAAACAAGTATAACCTGTGTATCTGTGCAGCAGAATGAACCACTGCATGGATACAGCTGTGTCAGTATAAAGCACTTTGCACTTTTGCATTTTTCTGTAGTTTTTATTTTTTACCATGAAGTCACTTTCAAGCACACTTGGTCACGTCATTTATAAAAAATGAATGACACAGGGAAAAGCTGATCTGTGGTATCTCTTGTGCAGCTGCCCTATAAGACACAAACTATATTCAGAAAGATTCAGACCAACATTTAATCCAATAAACAGGTCGTTTCCTTGTGCATTTATACATAAAGTATGTATGTTTTTTTATCTGTGGAAAATCTGATTTTCTCTGTAAATTGCAGTATTATTTATGTTCATCTATCTTAGCAGAACTCCGTGCACTTCTCTACTCTGAAACAAAGCAAGAAACTTGTTAAACAGTACACTGATTATTTTGGGAAAGTACTGTCTGCAGAAAAAGAATTTTCAAGGTAATACAAGGTCAAATTAGATCATTAGCTACTCATATCCTGGTAGTTAACTATCAAATGCTGAAATCCTAATTTAATTCTTTGTGGTTATACTATACTTATCAGCGAGTCTAATATGATTTGCTTCAATGTTTTCACTGATAATTTAAATCAGCTTTTGTAAGATGTTATGCACTTTACTGAAACAATAATATTTACTGTACCTTAATAAAATAATTCAACAAAATATCAGTGGTATTCCTGACAAAAAAAATTGTTTTCTCTAGAAAACAGACAAATAAATTGCACACCTGCTAATGCATTTTTGAAACACAACTACAAAGAGAAAATCAAGTGGGCAGTACTTGTCAGCTCTTTAATGGACTGGGTTTTGTCTTCATTTTTCAAGTTGATGAACAATTTAGAAAAAGCATTGACTCATTACTGCTAAGATTTGTGTAGGACACCTCTATGAGGGAAGTACTGAACAATGAAGAGACCAGGCTAGCTGATCAGAAGTTATTCTGAAGAATATTCATAGGATATATACTAATGACTGTGATGACTTTTTGCTAGTGGTTTAGAAATATTAAAATAATTTTGAATTCCTAAACAAAAGGTCACTGGAAGTGCAAATCCTGTTGAAAGTTGTACAGATGTAGATTATCCAAACTTGCTTTGTTTGGGCACCTTTTGAAGTTCTTTTGACCTATTTGGTAGACTAGAGAGGACCATGAGCAGTGGTTTAGATCCAAATACACATAGGAACAAATTTTTCCTACAGATCTAGCTGTCCCAGAGGTCCCTAAATATAAACGAGATTGCCAAGCACCAAAGCAGAACAAAAACAGCAGGACAAAACAGCTTGTAGTGTGAACTGCAATTAAATAAATTTGTAGTAGAGAGAAAATGGCTTTCACATGGAAGTATAAAAAGTCCCCTGTAGTTCCTGGAGTGGATTAAAAAAATAATTCTTTGATGAGTATCATTAAATGTTTTGGTTCTATAATCAAAATTGCCCTGGATCTGTAAGAGCTTTTTCTGCAAGCAACACTGGAATAGCTATTTCTTCAAATATTTTGAGTACCATATACCTCCATTTTCTGAACCAAGTGTTTTCTGGCAGAATAAATTGAATAAAAAATGGTTTTGGCCTGTGAGATCGCTTCACTATAATTCTTTCATTTACACAACATGAAAAGGTAAAAATTCTTACTTTTGAACAGTCACAACTGAAAAGAGCAGATTAGGTCTTTGGCTGGAGTAAATTGATGTAGCCACATGAAATCGATGAGGCTAAGCTTCCTTCTTATGTGAAAAAGATCTGACTCTATACCTCAACATGCAGGAAGTTAAGATTATACACACAGTTTCAGCAAACTCCTATTCAGATGCAAATTATGTGTGGGATGAGGGAGAAGGGTAGGAGAGAGGCACTTCACTCTCACCTCCGCTCCCATCCCCACGTGCATTGAGGCATGCAGGTCCCCATCCCAATCACAGCCTGGCAGACAGCTCTGGCATTCAGCCAGGAAATGTGGAAACACACTGACTTCTGTCTCTGTTCTGGGTTCCTGAAGTCTTGGGGCACCCACTCCTTTAACAAGCACACCCCAACATTTGTAGCCATCCTGAGCAGCGGAAAAGATTCTCATTTTCCGTGTGTGTGGTGGTGGCATTCTCCAAACTATTACGGCCCATCAGGCACAGTGTTGCCAGCTGGGCCAGGGAGGGGATTGGCCTGTTCTGCTTTGCTCTGCTGCCCTGCTCTGAGCCCTGGGGGCAGTTTTGGGCACTGCAATATAGGAAAGACATTAAGCCATTAGAGAGCATCCAAGGGAGGGCAAAAAAGATGGTGAAGGGCCTTGAGGGGGAGCTGTATGAGGAGCAGCTGAGGGTGCTTGGTTTGTTCAGCCTGGAGAAGAAGAGACTGAGGGGAGATCTCACTGCAGTTAAAACTTCCTGGTGGGGGGAACACAAGGGACAGGCTGTGATCTCTTCTCTCTGGTGATAGGACCTGTGAGAATGGCATGAATTTTGTCAGGCACATGGTGTGTCTTGGGGATGGTCCTGTGCAGGCCCAGGAATTGGACTTGATGATCCTTGTGGGTCCCTTCCAATTCAGCTTATTCTGTGATTCTGTGAAGGTTTGTGCAAAGGAAGGCAGAAGGACCTCATCCCTTGCCTACCCGTGGGACTACCCCACAGCCAAAGAGATGCAGAGGGCTGGACACCAGGCAGGTGAGTACTGGGCAGGCACTGCAAAACTGCAAACTGGCAATGCACAGCACGACAGTAGGGAACAGAGAGTAGAGCTGAGGATGGCTTGGAGCTGGGAGTAGTGAGGGGAGGTTTAGGATACAGAAAGGGGATGTGGAAGTGTGGAAAGCACTGGACCATCAGGTTATTAAGTGTTGGGTGTTTACATAGTGAAAAGAGGTTAGTCTTACAGCAGGGAAGAGTATTTATCACCTGAGTGTTTAGGACACCAATCTTCATTAATTCTCCTCAGGAAGGGAGGAACTTGTTTTACAACATTTCTAATATCTCTTATCCAGTGAAGGAGTAGCAGGTAACAAGTACTTCTTGAAGTTGTTTTCATTATCTTTTTCTGAGGCAAGTAAATAATTTCTTCAAGCTTATCCTCTGCCAGGATTAATTTGGCCAGTCTAGACTGGTTGTCCAGTACCAGGAGCAGATGCAAAACTGTACAGGGTAGAATGAAAATAATCATTACATACAGGGGAGAAGAACTGTGTTTGAAGTGACCTGAATGAATACTGAAATCTTTTCTTTCCATGCAACATGAAGAACACCACGCATAAGGATTATACAGAGAGTGAATCCTTTAAAAAAATAAAATCAACCCGCTTGATAATGTCTTCTTGTTTCACAGTATTTAGGCTTTTATCACAGTTAGTTCTTATGGCGCTTGGAATGTTTGTCTTCGTACCAAGGCTGAATCACAAACAAGGGGATTAGAAGTCCTCAGTGCCGCAAAGGATTTGCATTGACAGGAGATGCATAAAGGATGAAGCAAACTATGCAGCTGAATCACCAGGCAGTGCAGCAGCAGAGTGCTTCCATCGACACGTGGGTGCTCACTGTTTTGCACCAAGGAGCCTGCTCTGCACAGCACCTGAACTCCTGCACACCACAGGCTGTCACACACAGAGCTCCATGCCATTTGGGGCTAGATAAATACACACAGACTCAAAATATGTGTGAAAATGTAGGACAAGCCTGGTATTCCTAATATTTCAGTACCATCTGGAAGGTCAAAATTTACCGGGATTGACTTAAAAATACAAATTTTGCTTAGGCGCTCTGTAAACAGCGTGAAGGTTGATTTTACATGGATTTGGATGTGGAAGATAAAGTTCGGTGTTTCCCTGTCTAATGGGGGATGAAAACATTCAGCAGTGTTCTCTTTAACATAATTATAGGTATGCTTTCTTTGACAAAGGCTGATCTTTACATAACTTTTAGGAATCTCATGTCTTTTCGATCTCTTGTCCTCTAGTTAATATTGGCCAGCAAATTAAGCAGCCAGTCACAGGTCCCATTGGGAGGTGGATACATAAATTCATTCACCAGTGTATTGTCACTGAAGCTCCATTTCTTTATGGTTTTGACAAAATTGGATCCTTGCACCACTGGTGCTTGCCATCATGCAGAACCCACACAAGCTAGCATACAGTGTGGGGTTTGCTTTATTAATGTGGTAGCAGGAGCAGTGAGAGTTTCAGAACAACAGAACCACGGCTGATGCATGCCAAAGAGCAACAGTCAGCAGCTTCCCCTGCGGGAAGACCTGTTTCAAGGGACTCCAGCCAAAACCCTGAGCGTTGGCTCTTTCTGACTTGGCCCCCGTTCACCTAACGGCTTGTGTGAAGAGCACCCCTTCTGCTCAGCTGGCAGAAGCCTCTAGAAAGGGCAAAAAATGGGCAAAAGGCACCTCTTGTATCTGCTTTTCTCTGTCCCTGCTAATACAAGTGTCAGACGTCCTCAGAGGAACAATCATCTCCTCTGAGCTCACCCATTTCCTCTGAGCTCACCTGGCTGTGAAAAGAGGAGGAAGTTTATCTCCAGAAATGCATGAATAGCACTTGATCTTTCCAGCTTCACTTTGGGTGACATACCAGCATTTTTGCTATTGTTTGCTTTGCATTGCAGGGAACTTTACAGTCTCCAGATTATTTTAGTGATCTAAGGACATCGTTATGCAGGTAATGAAATATTTTGTAGAGAGACAGCTCCTTCCTGTGAAGCAGCAGAAAACTGTAGTTTGAAGTTTACTCTCAAGTGTAATCTATAAATAGTTAAAGCATACCGAAAGGAAGCCAGTTTTTATTAGAAGTAGAAACCTTCTAACAAGGTGGCATCAAGTTGCACTTCAGCTTCCTTTTTCTAATAAATTGTTGAGACAGCAAAGGAAAAAATAACTTCTCATCTGTTCAGGAAACGAAGAACGCAAAATGACATTGAGGTCAGCCCTCCAGTTCCAGTTCAGGCTGCTCTACAAATGGAAATACCAGCTTTGTGTTTGCAGTTTTACAATATGCAGGTCCAAAGAAGCACACCAGTTACAGTCAAGTGGAATGTGATACCTGCATGTGATTTGTGCACCCTACAAAATACTGCATTGTGTCAGTTTTGACCAACAGTAGGAGACAGTATACAGTGGTAATGTCCTGTGTTCAAAATGTGCTATCAGAAATCTGTATAGTCAGCTCAAAAGATCTATATCAATGCTTGGTATTTAAAAAAAAATATATCTGTGAAAAAAATTAAACTGCAAGCTAAATTTAGGGGTCAGAGTGAAAACTATAAAAATTAACAACTATACTGTCCTTGAATTGTAGTTCCTAAAATGTGCTAACAGGAAACATTCTCTGCAGGTATTAAAAAATTTACCTCTTATTTTGTGACAACATCAGAAATCCTGGTTCAAAGTACAAGAAGCTTTAAAGTGTAAAAGTTGAAGCTATCAAATACAAAATATTGCCAAGGCAGTTTATGTTGCTGTGAAACAGATAAATAGTTTATATTTACACTTTTCAATACTGAAAGTGTAAAACTTGAAGCAAGTTTTAGGTGACCAAACACTCAGGTAAAATTTACCCAATACCAAGGCTAATTCTTAGAGTTAAACACCTTGTTTGTGTGCCAGCCTAGTACCAGATCCAGGGCTAAATTCCCTGCTTAATAATTATGAGCTTGGCAAGGAAGGCATTGAAAAGAGCACAGATTAATTTCACCTTGAATTCAGCAGTTTCCTGGCTGACATTTCTTGCCGTTAGTCACTTTAGAGTTGATTTCAACTCCTATCAATGTAAAGCTTCAAAATAGCTTTAAAACACCCTGCAAAAAAACAAAAGTAAAATCCTTCAGAAAGATGCACTCATGCACTGAGAGTGTCTGAACTTGGCAGATGGATCAGCAACAAAAATATTAGTTTTACTGTGCCACAGGAATGAAAGCTGCTGTTGCACTGAACCATCCACACAGTTCCTCACCACACACACCCCTGAAACTGCAGTGCACTGGAAAAATCAGGAATTGCCTGAAAAACACTAATTTGCTCAGTATAAATTTGTTTTGTTTCTTTTATCTTCCCTTTTGGGGCCCATAAGCCTTTTTCTTTTCAAAGGTGAGAGGAGGGATGGGACCTGGTGGGCACACAGCTCTCTGGCCTTATGGTTTGTTTTCATTGCCCACAGGGTGGTCTGGGCTTGGTCTATTGTGTGCAATTAAAATACCGTTTGCACTGAGAATTATTAATGTTCCTGTGGCATTTCTACGGTATTCATCCTTAGAGTGTCTGATTGCCTTACAAGACACTAGATAATTAAACCCTCACCTGAATTTTGCATGTAGGGAGCTGACAAAGAATACGGAAATTTACTGCTGTGTTGGGAACTCAGTTTACAGAAGCTGTAACTCCTTCAAAAGGAGACATTTTGATTGTATTTTCTCATTAAGACTGTCAAAGGTGCTTCTATAATTTAATTTTCATCAGTAAACGTAGATTAAACAGTGTGTATTACAGATGAAATTCACAAGATCTTATTTGGATCAATAAATGTTTCTTCTGACCACTTTTCTCATCCCCAGAAGAGTCAAACTTAGGCATAGGCTCAATCCCTCACAGGGGGCAGTGCACTATGAAACATAGGACATTATATCCAGACTACTTCCAAAACCACAACTTTTACAATCAGCTTCAGCATAAACATGATATTTACTTACTTTATTTAAGAAATCTGAAATGTAACATTTTTTTGTTAGTTATGTAGAAAAGGAACAGACTTTGTAAGTGCTTTGCAAGTAGGATTACTATAAACAAAGCAAAAATTTCCAAGCCTTGCTAGAGGCCAAAACAATAAGGAAGGATTGCAGGATTTCATCATTCCTTCTGAAATAAGAACAGGTTGCCAATATTTTAGGTCTTATAAGAGTGACTTCAGTTTCTGACTCTACAGGAGAAAGTAGTTTGGAAAAAAACAGCCTTAAATCCAAACTGCCAAACCAAAATATTTTTATTTCCCTTCCTAGACTCAAATACTTTAAACTCTGTATTCAGATCAGCCAGAACATTAAAGAGCAGTAAATTTCAAATACGAAGTCATAGAGAGGCTCATAATTCAGACAACTGAAACTGAGAACTCAAAATCCAGTTTCAGCACCAGAATATAGTGGACAATGTAGGATTCCCAACTGTCCATTACAATTTCTGTCACACAGAAATTTTCTCTTTTCATACTCATTACAAATACATGCTGAAAGCAGCATTTCACACCTTTGTCTCGGTTGCTTTGTAGCTCACTGAAGGACCATTTACTGGTCTGGTTCTTTGAGTAAAGGTACAGTGAAAATAAACCATTACTTGGTGCCTTCAAAAAGTGGCAGTTCGTCTCAAAAAGGTTCAAACCTGCTTATTTGGAAATCATTCAGCACGTCTCATGTTTAAACTCTCAAGAGAGTTTACCTACATTCACTAGTCAAGTTAGAAAATTTTCTTTTGGAACTTTTATGCTGTTGGTTTCTCTCTTCTTGCTACTAGCACTTTGAAAGACTCTCTTTGAGCCTCAGAAATGCTGAACCCAAGCGGTGTGAGACCAGTAGTGCTATACTCAGCTTTTTTCCTGATGCTGCATTTTGCACACACAGTGTTTTGGCACTGACTTTTGTTTTGCAAAGTGGAAATAAATTTCAAGTCACTATGTTTTATGAAAACCATATGGCTTAACTCACAGTTCTTCAGCTTGGCAAGATTTGCTTGTGGAAGCAAACATGTTATGAATAGCTGAATTCCCTCTGCATTTAAATATGTTCTTGGAGATGGGCTTGACTGATACTGAAGACAAGCTATGTTGATTTAAAGTGATTATCATATTATTTAATTCCATATATTATAAAAATGAAACTAGAAATAAATAGCACAAAGAGACAAGAACTAAATGGAGATTAACACAGTCCAAAAGAGATGTCAAATACGTAGGTTAAACTGTAGTATTTGATGGAATCACTCCAATGACTGTAGAAAATCTGTTAAGTTTAATGCTGCCTCAGGACTATTTTTGAGACTTCTTACGAATTATGTGGTACAAGATACTTTTTACAGTCTTTCATTAAGTAAATTAATAAAAAATAAGAGGGCAAAAAAAGAGAATCCCGTTTTTGGAGATATTAAATATAAATTCAGGTAATATATACCTTTCATTGACAGTGGAATGAATCAGGATACCAAAACCTCTGAATATAACCTCTGCTTCAGACTGGCAGGAAAGAAAAAAATTGGGCTCCTTAAATTTTACTTCCATTTGCTAATCTCTGTTGGTACCAGAATTTATAGACAGAGACGACTACATTATCTGCAGGGGACAATCAAAGGTGGAAAGAGCAGGGCTCTTGGTGCTGCTCAAAGACAAGATGCTCACAGTGTTTTTGACGTGACAGTGAAGTTTGTACCCGTTGCCTGTCCTGGGTGCACAGGTCCCATGAGGGCAGAGCTGGCCACTGCATCACCTTGCGCTGCGTAGGAAGTTACACTTGGAGGTGCCTTTCCCCCATCCCAGATCCAGCTCTGGCTCCACCAGAAGTGAAATCATGTCCAGATGGGAACAACCAGACTCCAAGTAGGGATGGACACCAAATGTGCACCAAAAAGAACTCACCTAGAGCTCTAAATTGCTAACACAGATGCATCCATAAGAACACATCCCCTGCTCATACACACGCACAAAACTCACAAGAAACTCAGTGTTGGTGCAAACTGCATACCGCAGCAATTCCTTTTTTTTTATTCCCACCATTCCCACTAGCAGAGTGTCATACTTTGGATATTAACATTCTTTTACTCAATTTTTTTAAACCATAGCAAAACCCAGTCCTAATGGAACTGGTCATGTAAGATACTAGTTGCATCAGAATGCAGGTTTAAAAAGTCATATTTCTATCTTGAGATAGAGCCTTGAGCTGTGAAGTTGGAGTAACTCCAGTGACGTCAATGGGGCACCACTGGTTATACACAATTTGAACCAAGATTAAAGTTAGTTATCAGTAACCACATACCAGCAAACCTATCACTCTCTAAAACTCTTTGCCAAGCAAGCAGAATCAATTCCTCTTCATCTACTGCCTTCTACATCCATCGCAGTACAGATGACTGGGACAACATACATTTTGAGTAGCATTTGGAGTAGATTACTATGCCAGTCAGAAATCTACTTGTCTTTGCATTATCTTCACATTTTGTTGCTGAAGGTCTCCTTGCTCCTTGCTCACCTTTTCCAGCTCAAATTGAGCTTGATAAGTCATTGTCATACATGGCTGAAACCATGACTACAGGCAGTGTGAAGCTGGGACAAGACTGCAAGGGTGTTTTATAATATATCCTTAGGAAACTCAAAATGTTATGGTATTACTCATTTGATACCCAGTGTAGTAGGGAGAACACACACCATGGTCATCACTTTCATGAGATTCAGGCTTATTTAATGATATTTTGCCTCACTCAAATCCTGGAGTCATCTTTACCAAAGGAAAAAAAAACCCCTCACCTCGGTGGGTAAGAATAAGATTGAAATATTAGTGAGACAGAAAATCAATTTTCTTTAGGAAAAAAAATTCAGGTAAAAAATTTCAAGATAATTCACATAAAAACAATTAATATGATGTGTCTCTAATGACCCAGGTTTCCATTTTTCTCAGCTGTAAGTATATTTGGTAGCCATTCATTTTCTACTGAAATTGCTATTTTCCTTCTTAACTAACTACTTTGAAGTCCCTTAAAATTTGTGTCATGACACCAGACTGTTTATTTCAGGTGATGCAAGCACTTGTAGTTACCTTTGAGAATGACTTTCTCTACTTCAGGCTTGAAAAAAGATTCCTGTGCCTGAGCAGTGGTGTATTTTTACCAACAATATCAGTTGGTCTAATAAAAACTATGACCTCTTCTTGTCTTGTTTATATCCTTTGATCTTAACACTAAAAGCAGCCCTACAACTACAATAAAAAGTAGCCCAGAAGGCCTTGAGCATGGGAACAGTAATAATAAACAGCCTGAAGAGAACATTATCCCTCTATTTCATAAATGCCACATTTCATCAGTGTTTTTTTCAAGTATAGGTGTTTCAGGCAGTATTAAATTCATGCCAGCCTTCCCTACACAGAACTTGGATATGACAGTGACACAGCCATGGCAAAGAGGAGCCATCAGCTGCATCTACGGCTTTGCTGCTCAGCTTCACCATGGGGATGTCTCTGCTGACAGGCTCTTCTGCCCCTGTCTTCTCACTTAGAAGGTCTTAATTCAAAAAACATTAAATCTGTGTCACTTTTGTTTATTATGTATCTTACTTTTCACTTTTTTACCCATTTCATAATGGGTAAAATGAAGTATCCAATACTTCAAGCTTCTGCACTGTTTATTTGAAATAAAATAGGATACTTATTTCACTACGGGAAGCAATCTGTAGTCTACCTTTTACTGCTGTTTTTTAGTAGATAACCTGTGCAACATTGCTTGCTGAGGTCACTTCATCTCATGTGTGTGTTCATTACAGACTTTTTCTTAAATCAGTTTTAGGATTATTACATTAGCTGATAATTTATTTTGGAATTGCTCTACTAAGGAGGTTCTGACAGTGTTCATGGTCTCCCACCCTCAGAAGACTTTCATGGTCTTTAATAAATCCTTAAACAATCTTTATAATTAACCCCCAAGATTTATTTTCTTTACAAGCTATTCTCCTGTTTGTACAGGCTCTCTCATACAAACCTGGCTGCTTCTGGGTTTTTTATGAAACAATTCCATTGTGGGCAATTCCTTCACAAGGGCAAAACCTCACAGCACTAATCAGTATTTTACTATTTCACACTCCTGCTTCAAGCACCTTCAAAACCTCCACTGAGTTTATTGCATAAATTGTCGAGTTTTTAATTGTATCTATTTTCCAAAACATTCTAGAACATTAAATGTAAAACATATCCCTTAAAGCAAGGGAAAAGCTGTGTACATCAGCAGCAGTATCACGATTGCCAGTCTGCAGTACATAGCTAGTATCTCGGAACTACGAAAATTTTTTATCTTCATCTAAGAGCCACCTTCAGGACCTCCTATTTGTTATTTGATATGAAACTTTGTTGGAAAAATTTCCATGTTTTTGTTTATACATTTATCCCTGTTTAGCAGTGTAAGATCTTGAAGAGGTAGTTCTGAAAAATATAGTTTTTTCTTTGAGTTTAAGGAATTGAAGTATTTTTTTTATTAGTTTGATTCATCCTTTGCTTACATTTAATTTCCTATTGCTTCAGATAGACCAGCACAGTTTTAATTCATTTTCTTAGCTGATTTTCACTCAAATGCTGCCATTCTGTCCATCAAAAAAATAGCAATTGAAATTCTTCATGAGAAACTTACAGCAGTCTCTTGGGAAAAAGGCAAATCCTCTAGGATTCCTCTACGGTAATTAGAGTAAGAAAAAACTTTCTAAAGGGTGTCTTGAAAGCTTTGAAAATAAAACTAACTGAGACACAGCTCATCTTCTGAAAGTGGAGATTTTCGTCAAGGAGGGGAACTCGGGTCACCAATTGACAACACTTAAAAGATCTTCAGAGGAGACAGCAAATCTATCTCTGAAAAAGTGGTCCAGATAATTGAAGGACGAGTCCATTTTTCACCATATCCTTTTACTATGACTGCCTCTACAAGAATGTTTCTCAGAGACTTAAAAACTGAAATAATAATATTGTAGCAACATGATGAAAAAGCATATCAAAATAAATAGTGACCCAATCTGAAGAAGAGTCAGAAATCTGAATGCTCTATAGAGAAGTTTTAACACCAGAGGTGCCAAGATGAGTTCTGGAGGCAAATGGTGCCCCCAGTTTGAAGGAACCGTAGAAAGTGGATCCCAGTGGATGGGATGATGTGATCACAGGTTCCTGCAGGAGGGAGGAGCAGGAGTCGGCCCATGCAGCTGTTTTGTTGCCCACAGCCTGTTTACATTACAAATTCAAGTGTAAAAATGGCCCAGGCAAGCACTCTTGTGCTACCTTTAATCCAGCCAAGTTGGGCAGCAACCGTAGAGAGGACATTGCAGGCACAGAGAGCAGCCCAGACTGCCTGAGCAGATCCCCAGAGGCCCCCGCAGGCTGCTGCAGTGCGGGAAGTGGGGGACAGATATCTAAAATCAGAAACTGTTTGTAGTTTGTCATACCAGTCCTGTGCTTCCCTGCAGGAATGGGAATGATAGAAAGCAAACTTTAATAGAGCTGAGGATATATACCAAGCATCAAACAGTAATGGTGAAGGTAAAACACAAAAAAACACCCAGGGTAGGACAGGAGGCAGGAGAGTTGCTTTTAAATTGAACACGTAGGATCTTCAAAAGATAAAACCAAGAATTAAATGAACGACTCTACTGAAAAGGAGTTTTAATTCAGTGAAGACCTTGTTTATGTGGCTACAATAACCATGCTGAGAAAATACCTCACTGCTTCCCTGGCAGTATGCGCTTCTCTCCCCTTCTGTCTCTCAGAGGCTGCATCGTTCCTTCCCTCACTAGCAATCCCATTTGCTCCACAAGAATTGACCTCTGCTTCTCTCAAACTGTCTCATTCATTCAAGAACACAGTTTAAACTCTTAGCAAATCCCTCAAACTGTATTAGATTTTTCATTTTCCTGGGGAAAGCACAGGTCTGGGCCTAAGGAGGTCCCACTTCTTCCAAGTGTGGCACTGAATATTAGATTATTTCTCCCTATAATCTTTGATTCTTTTATCTTCTCTGCCCACAGCCAGGACTGGTTAACACATAGGAAACAGAGATTCTAAAACAATAGTGTCTTTGTGTGTGTACAGGGAGATGGAAAAGTTCAGGCCTACAGAGATACAAAGCCATCATGGCAGCACCAAATCTAAATTACAAATATTGCTAAAATTCTTTTGCATCTTATAACCTCATATAAGTGTCCTAGAAGAAAGACTGATGGACACATGGCACCCAAGCCTTGGGTAACCTGATATCGATATTCAATCCCTTCTGTTATAGCACATGGCAGGGCCTATTGCTTGTTTCTTTCCCTGTGTCGTCTGCTGATGTTCTACATGGCTCACAGAAGATGACTTCTTCAATGTCATTATTACTTTAATTGGGTATTCTGGACCAGATAGTGCCTCCTTTAACACTTCACACCCAGCTTTTGCAGATCCCACAAGTTTGCTGCCTGTGCTGCCAAGAGGCAAAGCTTATTTGGGATCATTGCAGCAACCTCAGCAGACCCCAGTGTGGGGCACTGTTTTGGGGCTTTGTGCTCTGGATTTAACAAGGATTTGTAACTAGCAGGAGTGTCCTGGAGAGAAGATTTTGTGTCTTGAGTCTCACAGGCTGACAGTGGAGCCTGTGAGAGCCATCCTGCCCTCATCTCCTTACATGGGTACAAAGAGGCACACACGGCTTTAGCCTCTGTCTGTACTTACAAACCAGTTGTGTTTCCATGCAAAAGCTGTTGATGTTGGCTTGCACACAGGTGGCTTTGCATGTCTGAAATGTGTATTTGGCTGGCCACCATGCTGAGTGATTTTAGCTACGGTACTGAATTGCGGGGACTTTGAAGCCTCCAAGCATGTGCTTCTAGTGTTGAATTGGAAACTTTGAAGTGGGGGTACGAGCATTCCAAAGGACCAATATGGAGAGTTTGGCATCCTCCTGCACTCTTTCCTGCTCTGTTTCTGCTCTGGAAAATGCTGGGAAGCCTCTCTCAAGGCCCATCCTTGTCTGCCAGCATATCCTGGCTCACTTTAAGCACTGGATGTGCCACCTGTACAGATTTTAGCCGTGAGTGTTCACAGCTTACATGGGTTTTAAGAATGATACTGTTTTCATAAATAAAAAAGAGCATTTTTGGAAAACATTCACACTTCATGTGCTTTCTGGAATTGTCACTTAGATTTGCAAGATCCAAAAACTAAGATTACAGTTCTTGATTGTGATAGGGCTAACAGGCAGTCTCCAAATAAGGTTTGGAGTCCATTCAAAAAGTAAGAAAATCATAGCAGTATCCAGGTATGGAAGGAATGGTACTGAAAACACCTCCAAAATTGGATGCAGGGACTTTCCTGGCATCAGACCCAGGATTAATTTGATTTGTTCAATTTGTTCAATTTGTTCATATGTGCTTTCTGACTTGCTGTGTAGTACCTGTGATATCTTGACTCTTTCTGATTGCCCCCCTGTATTGGGTGGATTTGTACGGCAGTTCACTAGACTCTTTTCACTGACCTGCCTGCATGAAACCTGTTTCAGAAAAATGGCATATACTCTCAGGGAAACATTGAATCCTGTACATTCTCTCACACCTTGTGCTCAAAATACAGTCTAATCTTGCTGAAAGTACAGAGTTTTTGAGTGTGTCTGGTAATGAAGAGAGAAATTCTTCAACATGAAGATGATACTATCTTCTTTTAGTGTCTCTTGCCCCTTTTATATGAACCTACCTGCATGTTTGATAATAAAACAGATCTGTTGATGGAGAAAAAAACCTTTCACAGAAGACAGAGAAATAAAAAGCCTGAATGGTGTTTTTAGGATCCATAACAAGTAGAAATTTAAAAATAAGGGAGTTTTTTAAGTTGACATTTTTTCACAGTATACAAAAAATAAGATTCTTCTTGGAGAACACAGCATCACCTAGCATTTCATAGAGCATTTTTGTTTTGTTGTGGTTGCAAGGTAGAAGTAATCAGCTTCTCAGAAACTAAGAGGGTGAGAGCCCATGCTAAGTGTACTCTTTACAGTATGGCAGAGTAATACTGGAAAATTGCCAAAAGCTCTATGTGCATGAAGAAGGATTAGAAACAGGTGTCTACAAAGCAGCTATAGCAGAAAACCCCTATATGCAAATAATCAAAAAGATCTGCCTTAGGAACAAACAAAAAGTACTTCTTTAAAGAAGCTTGACATGTAAATACTATTGAGATATATTATAAATCCTCAAACAGAAATGCAAAGCAGAGAAGGGTGATGTAGGCAGAGGTTTTTTACTCAGACTGAATTTCCCAGTGTCAAACACTGCTTTATTAGCCATGACACCAAGACAGAAGCATGATGTGGTTGCTGCCTTCTGTCACTCTGCTTGCTAGTCACAGAAGCCATTAAAATGCCAGAAAGAAAGGAGCTGCAGAAATAATGCACATACTGGATGGAGTCTATATTATTTTTAACTATCCCTTCAAAAATTGTACTTGTTTTGTTTATCTCTGAGGATGTTTGTTTCTGATATTTATGGCTGAACATCTGTTTTATAATCTCTGGAGAAAGTTGTGCAGAATAAATTCACTGTCATTAAATACAGAGCAGTGTTGAACTACTCTACTCCCCAGTTCAGAACACTGCTGTTATTTCAGGGCTTGAAATGTTTCTCTTCATGGCTAATTGATCGTGATCCATGTGACAGCTTCTCCTCTCCAAATAGGAAGTACCACTAAGGGATTCTTTGCCTTTCTTAAAGTCTGTGTCTTTATCTTAAAAGTTGTCTGTTCTCAGCTGGGCAGTGGTTTTGCTGGAGTTAAAGGTGAGGTGGAACCAGGATTAAAACACAGCCCAGACTACCCTGTCTACCCAGAAAGCTGATGTCAGGCATCATCCAACCTGCTGTAAAACCCAGGGATGAAGGAGTCAAACTCCCCTAATAAAATTTGAGAAGAGAAAGTATCCACTCAAGGGAGAATTTGGCATATGCAAGCCTCATGGAGGGACAGATACACACATGGCTTCTGGTGGGACACCACGTGAAGCACCCATGATGCCATATTTGCTGCTCTGTGGGTTCCCAGCTGGCTCTCGGAAAACCAATTAGCACCTTCATTTACCAGTTAGCAGCCCCATTAGAAATGTCCTGGTGAAAAGGGCATCTCTCAGCCTGACATGTCATTACTACATGTCATTACAGTTACTTTCCATGACACATTCCTGCTTGTATACGATGCTTTTACATGGTCTCCCTCTGTACCTCAGCTCCTGCCTCCCAGCAGTCAGCCTGTCAAAGCTGGCAGGCTTTGCTTCTTTCCATTATTCAAAAGAGCACCAGGGACAACCTCTTTTAAGTTGCTTTGGTCCTTTCTCTCTCAAGACCAAGTCCTGCTCCTCATCCCTTTGCTCCATATCTTCCCATGGGCTCTGCTTGCCTCTGTGATTAGAATTACCTGGCGATATCACGGTGCTGATCACAGCTGATCACAGTAGCCAGGCTGTGAGGCTGCCAGGAGGTAACAACTTCACAAGACCCAGAGACCAAAAAAAAGGAAAGCAGCTAGGATTTTTAGAAATAACTGAGCATCCTGTTTTTCATTAAATTTTAATGGGCATGAAGGTCATACACCGAGCTCATGATCCCGCTTGTGCCTGGAAGAAAGAATACAATCTGAAAACGTTATAATTGTATCTTTGCTTATTCTTTCTTTCTTATCAGTTGCAGTAACTGCATTCTCTGGCATAGTAGATTGGTATTTGTTTTTCAACATTTTTGAAATTAGTACTATTTATTTTATACTGAGTAGAAATTATTTTCTGAACAATGTTTTAAAAAGCAACTGCACAAGAACTAAAAATCATAAGGTTGGAACAGAAACCAAACACACAGTTGGCAGGTTGCAGAAGAAGAAGCCTGAATGGTCACACCAGCTCACCATTCACCTTAGAATTCATATCAGTGACCACCCTAAAATACTTTTACAGTTTTGGGGCCCCAAACAAGAAGAGATTTCTGATTCTTCCTAGGTATATTTCCCATTAATTTCCCTGGAGTGTGTTGTCCTGGCAGAAGTAAGTCAAACTCTGTGTATCTGAATGTACTGTACAAAATTTCATATGATGAAAAATTAAAAATTTTGAATGTAGCCTGAGTTCTTCTCTATCACCAATGACAAAGATAAAAGAGACGACACAACACAATACATTGCTGCCTAAGGGGACCTCTCATTTGGAAGTTAATAACTATTTGAGTAAAAATTATTACAGACAAGCTAACATGCATACTGGAAAGGTAAACAAGGGGCCTGTAAATAAATCAAATTTATTTCCTCTTCAAATTGGATCCTGCAATTGTTTTCACCACTAAGAATTCTAGCTTGCAGAGGAGTTTCTCAAGGAGCTCCCTGGTTACAGGGTGTGTGATATGCTTCATATTCAGCACTATTGCAGGAAGGAAAACTAATTGAGGAAATTAATATGCAGTGCTCAAGGCTGAGGTGATCAGATAAATATCTACTGCTTCAATGCAAGCTGAGACCTACTCAGAAGTTCATTGTGCCTGTACAGTGACACTTTTTATCAGTGTTTCCCTACTCTAATGGAAATGCTTCCTGGGAAACCCTCAGAATTGAGATGCTAATTCACTTTCTTCTGAGCCTACAACCTGCAGAGGCTATGATCAGCCTTTCTGAGTGGACTAACAATGGGAAAAAAAGCTGGAGACAGCTCCAAACTAATGGTTGACATCTTAATAGTGACTTTTCTCATAACATCTTCCCGTTATTTCTGTACTTGCCAAATCAGGCACACAATTAACAAGTGTTGAGGACACATACAGGACAGAATTGCTGCTAAATTACATGTTTTGTTTGTGTTGCTTTATCTTATTCTTTTCCTTGTGAAAAAAATCTGTTGTTTTTTTCAGTATCTGAATTCCAATTTACTCCTTTCTTCATTTGTTCTTCAAAAAATCTAAATGCATATTATACACTTTGAGGTTTTCCTCCATAGCATTATTTCCCTCCTTTCTCCCCCCAGATCCCTTTTTTCGTACTCCTATCTAGCACGGATTCCCAAGGCACAGTTTGAGGGATGTCTTGGTGCATGCACAGTGGAATAAGTGCCATGGAAAGCAGGGGACAAAGTGGGATGGGAAAAAATTTTAAAAGGAAAAAACACCCCAAACAAAGCAAAAACAAGCAACATAAAAAGCAAAGGTTTAGGCTACGCAGTCTTTATCCTGGCAAAAGCCCTTGCTCATTTCTCTTCCAAAGAAAGAGAAGTACAGAAGAATGAAGAAAAGAGAAGTGAAGAGGGAACCCAGCCATCCCCAGCAGCTCAGTCCCCAACCAGCCTGAACCTTCAAATGTGCTTACACATCTGCAGGAGCTTTGCTCTGTGGGTGTAGACATCCTTTTTCAGCTGGTGCTGTACAAAGGTTGCAAGATCACAAGAGCCAGGCCAAAAAGAAATGGTCACAGCAGTTAAATGAGATGCTGCTTGGTTTTGCTTTGGTTCTGAGGGGCACATTTTGCCTCCAAATCCTCTGGACACCCTTTGATGAAGCCAGACATGTCAATGCAAAGTTATTTTCTAGCTTTTACTGTCATTTTAAGTCCTTCATCCATACCTGTTTCTGAAAGTTAAAAGCTTTCTCAGTTAACAGCTGGAATTTCCCTCAGATCTGGAGTTTAGTTCTTGCCAGAAACCATTTTCTACCAGAAGGGAAGAAAGTGGGTGAAAACTCACCTATTGAAGTTTTTTTCCTTCTTACCTTCAACTTTATTTTATAGTGCCCAGGCACAGACAATAACCTCTTTGCCTCCAAGTTTAAATGATGCCAATGCAAACAGATCAAGGAACAGGGGAGCATTTCTAATTTTTTTTAATTGCTTTTTGGCCCAAAGGTCTCAGCCTGCTTCATTTATTTATAAAAATGTAATGCTATCTGATATACCACACATGCAAATGCTTTTAAATCTTATGCCTCAGAGTTTGGAAATTAGCAAATATAGAACTGCTTACTTGGTTCTCGGATGTTATCCACATCTCAGCAGGATCTCTAATGGATTTTCCACATCATTTAATATATTGCAAGATATAACAACACATTGTGTCATTTTTCAGAAGCAATTAAGCTAAAGTTATGATTTGAGGGAAACTGCCTGCCACTTATTCAGAAAGCAATATGTTTCCTTTGCCAAAGTTTAGCTTTCACAAAGGGGACCAAAATAACAACTCTAAAAAGTGAAGCTCGGGATCTGAAGTGGGAAATGACCTACATTTGTAGAATAGATCCTTTAAGTGGCAAATGTTACATGCACGGATGAAAACAGACCCTGGATTTCTCCTGTTTGGCACGATAAGTTGTGTGGGAATAACCAGGGTCATGCACAACCAGCACAGATCCTGCATAAAGAAACACCAGATCTCATCACTCTACATTGTGATTAGTTCAGATGAGGCAGTAACACATCAGCACAGCTCCCAGAGCTGCCACAAGGACACCCAGGTTGAACAACAAGAGAGGATCCAAAGTTGCTCTGAACCTACCCATGGAAACAAACCCTGTGCTCACTCAGCCCCTGGAGGAAGCTGTGTGGATCAGAGCCCACACCAGCAATTTTTTGTTGTTATCACAAACATTCTGCTCACAGCAAGGTGGTGGTTGGGATAGTTAGAACAACATGAAAAACAAAGGAAAGCAAGGCCATGGCCAAGCTCCAGAGGATGAGGACTAGCCACGAGGGGAGCAAAGATGAATATCAGGAGATGCCTGGAAAACACCGCTTAAAGCCATCCAACAGCTTCTATGAAACATCTTTAAAAGGACATATGAACTGCATGCACATGCTGAGCCAACTCACTGATAACTAGACAGCAGCTATTGGTCACACTAGAGGTAAAGTTTAATTTTAGCCAATTTTTAGTAGTTTATAATACTCTAATTCATTTTGATCTCTTGGGTTTTTTATGCTTTCCTCTATGCAAAAGCTGAAATATTTTGTTAAAATTAAATGGAAATCAGCTTACAAATTCTAGTCTGACTTTAAAACACAAGCAACTTTGCAAACCTAATTATACGTATTCAGAAAAAGCTTAGAGGCTGGTGAAAACCATTCCTGCCTTGGAGACCTTTCAAGCTTATGAAAATCTGGAGATCAACAAAGGTCAGAACCGTCATGCTCATTTTGCACATTTCATTAGACCTAAAGAACAAGCCAAATGTGTGGTGAGGAGGAATAGGGCAGGGTAGGAGGTCTGGCTCGTAGCCTTACTGTTATGTGCATTTGCAATGCAAATTTCTCACATGCAGTAAAGTTGCTATTACAGTTTGCTCAAGAGAGGGTTTTAAAATATATGAACTGTTTATGAGTAACCTCTTTTCACAACTTGTAATTGGTTACAGTTTCAGTTCCAGTCCAGAGAGCAAGAAAAATCATCGCAGATTTTGCATTAGGTCAAGATGGGATATCAACCTTCCTGCTTCAAAGCACAACACAACCTGTAAGTGCTGGAGTTTCAGAGAAACTTCCCAAACGTGGAGGGTTTTGGCACTAACCTGAGATTCTGTTTTTCCACAGGATGTAAGGCAGAGTGCTAGGTGCTCCAAGGAAGGAACACTAAATTAACATCAGTTGTGAAATATTTCAATACTCTCTTTTCCATGCATCTGTCCATTCTTCAGATTAGGTACTTATATTCCTAGCAGAGGGTTCAGATATATCTCATTTCTTTATACTTGTCAAAAATGATGTGGTCTTGCATGGCAAAAGAGATACCTCAGCTAATCTTACTCATCCTAGCTGGAGTCTATAATTTTTTCTTCTGAATAAAGTATTACTTTACTTTTCCTTTAAAGTATTAATGACTGCTGTCATTAGTTAAATAAATGACAAGATCTGTCAGCTTTAAATTTCCTGTAATGATTCAATAGGCTTTTTTAACTCTTTCAAATATATATATTTTTATTCCAGAGAGAGATCAATCCCATATGATAATGGCAGTTGTAGACATACAAAGGACAAGGCATTTTGTAGCCATTTATGTCTGTTTTGCAAAAAACCCACTATTTTTGCAAAAGCTAAATAGAGTGTGATAGTAAGGTCCCTTATATTTTATTGTATTACAAAGAGCTACACATGACCCTGTTCACTAAATGAAAAGAGAAACATACATTTTTTTAGGCAGAGACAAGAAAAAAATACAGCCTGTAAGTTTGCTGGGATCAGAGTAGAAGCTCACTAGCAAAAATCGTGAGCATTTGGCATTGTGAGATGAAAAGACTGAAATCCTCCTTAGTTTTTAGGCATCTTAAGAGATCACGTACTGCTCAGGATGCAAGTGTGGCACCTCGACACCATCAGCAAGTACATCTTTTGACACCTGCTCGTGGCAACTCAAAAATTAGTTTACCGTGACTTCACCATCTGGACAAAAGAGAGACTGTAAACCCCCTGTTTTGGAAATTAAGTGAGAATGAAGTGAAGGGAACCACTTCACAAGCTGAGATGTGTGTGCTGCAGAAATTATAGTTGTTACAATGAAATAAAATAGTTCTTTTCTAGCCCTAATTATCTTAGTTAATGTAAATCTCATCACCAGTCCACCAACGAGTACCATCATGAGGAAGCTGTAACTGCAATGAGGTCTCCCTTCAGTCTCCTCTTCTCCAGGCCAAACAGACCAGGTAACCTCAGCCTCCTCTGACACGGCTTCCCCTCAAGGCCCTTCACCATCTCTGTTGCCCTCCTTTGGATGCTCTCTAATGGCTTAACGTTGTTTTTATATTGTGGCACCCCAAACTGCACACAATATTCAAGGTGAGGCCACCCCAGTGCAGAGCAGAGCGGGACAATCCCCTCCCTGGTCCGGCTGGCGATGCTGTGCCTGATGCCCCCAGGACAGGGTTGGCCCTCCCGGCTGCCAGGGCGCTGCTGGCTCATGTTAGACTTGGCATCGACCAGGACCCCCAGGTCCCCTTCCCTGGTGCTGCTCTCCAGCCTCTCATTCCCTAGTTCATACACACAACCAGGTTCTCCCCATCCCAGGTCTGAATTAAAAGCCTTGATTTCTATCAGAAATATAATTACAATGTCAACACCATTTTAAAATCCTTCTGTACCAAAATTAACTTACCAAAATTCACAATCAATTTAAAACAGTCAACTGAGAAACTGCCATATTAATGAATAGAGAAACTGGCATGAATTCTACAAAGTTTGTGGAAACTTACAATCTATGTCCAGATCAGTATAACTTGGACTGGAAGAAGATTGTATTTTTTTTAAAAAAGTCAGAACACACTAGTTTTATAAACCACTGTGGTATTGCTCTCAGTCTGCCCTGTTTGATAGTTCTGCTCCTCTTGTGTAAATAACTGCTCCTCTTGCTGTTCCCCCACAACTGAGCCTGTCACCTCCTTACCTGCCAGCTCCAAAGGTGCTAATTACTCCCTTTTTCTCTCTTGTCATCTAGTGTATTAGTATAGTTAAATTAAAATATGAGCAGTTGTTTCTAACTTTTGGTTAGCATTGAGTTTGTTTCTTCTTTGTCAGATACCATGAAAGTACTTGTGACAGAAAGCTTTTTATATCAACATCAGGCTGCTTAATAAAACCTGTTAAATCTCCCTACACTTGTTCTCTTGTGTTCTTAGTACAGCTACAATACAGAACACCTGTTACTATAAATTTGTGGGGCAATTTCTGAGTTAATTGAGCCAATCTATTACGGTAAAAATAAGTGAGATCTACTGCATTCTGTCTTGTTTAGACTTTTTTGCTAATTAGGATTTTGTTTGATTCTATCCACTTTAAATAAATGACACATTTTAACAGTCATAATGGGGAAAGTTTAGCAAAGTTAGTGTCATGCATTGAGCCAAAATTCATTACAAGGACCGTCTGTGTTAGAAGACCTGTAAATTTATGTTGTTTGAGTCAATTTTGCATTCAGAACAAGATCAGAAAAGAATTTCTTTTTATTTGATTTTTATCAGATTTTTATATCTGGTTGTTTTAGCTATAGTCTTTCTTTCACTTTTGAAACTTGGGGTGAATAATCTATATTAGGCTCTGCAAGACAGTTTCAAAGCTCTGAAAACAAAAATTACAAACTTCTTAGGAGATAGTCACACAGGCATATATAGGAATATATGTATTAGTGTAAGTGAAAATTTTTAAGAAAGAATTAATTTTCTTCCTGAAGCAGCATGTTGTACTCCACACACAATATGTTCATTATTAAACATTTACATTTTGATTTCTCTGTCATTATCTTGTCTCTTGCTTTTTGGCAGCTGTCAGAATTTGTAGAAGAATTGAAGAATTGAAGATCTGCAATATTTTTCTGTTTGCTGTATGTTTCTGCATTCATCTGGAAAGTCCACGAGGGCTTTTACAAATATTTTTTATCTAAGTCTATTCAGAACAGTTTTCAATGAGACTTTGTCATTTATGTGCTAGAATGTAAGAGGAACTCATTAAGTCTTCTGTACATAAAGTGTGTCTTTTGAACACTTATTTCTGTAAAGGCTCTGGTAATGGGTAATTAGGGATTATTGGTATGGAAGTGGGAAAAATAAATAGAAAAAACCCATGGAAAATAAAAGGGATTAAATGGAAACTGGGTTCATAATTAAGTGCCCTTTAAAAACCCATCTTTAAGAAATATCTTGGTGATTCAGACTTCCATGCAATACTAGATCTCTGCAAGGCTTTCACGCTTTCATCCCTCCTCCTCTTTGCTATTTTCCACATTTGCTATATTTAATCTCTGATTAGATGTAAATGCTGGGAATCAGGCAGGGGTCACCTTGAGTTTGAACAGCACCTAGTTCACATGAGTCCTATTCTTAGTGGTAAAGTTATTACTGGATGTCATAAGATCATCCTCAAATAGCATTCAAAGAAATCAGTTTCATGGGTCCAAGTCCTGCACGGACTCTGCCAGAATTAATGGGACTATTGGAGAAGCTTGAAGTAAAATAAGTGCAAGCAAGTCTTTGCAGAATCACAGATGCTTACTGGAGATTAAGAATATATTCTCAGCTGCATTTCAGAGGCAGAAGCCTAAGCATATGGAGCAGGAATGCTGAACTTCTGTTACTTAGCATTTATGGAATGAGCAACAGTGAAGGCACCGTGAAAATATGTGAAGAAGAGAACCAAATCTTTTTCATCACATTTTTCACCAAAGAATCATTCAAGACAATGGAACTAATTTAGTACTAAAGATACAAGGTATGCTGCCTTTCTTTATTGAAAGTTTCAGCTGAGTGGAAAAAAAATTTTAAAAAAACCCACCACATTTGCAGATAGGGAAATTATTCTTGAGTGTGGGTGCAGATAGAAAAATAAAAGTAGCACTTAAGATTAAACAAGGAGTAGGAGGAAATGTCTGTAGAGAGAAAAGTAGAATTTTATATCCTTAAAGTTCAAAATTAAAAGACAACTGAAATACCATCAGAGATAACATCAATCAAGAGAATGTAAAATTAGGAAACATGCCTTGATCATTTGTCAGTAGGAGTGAAATTCCACTTCAGTTTTTCCTGCCCAAAATTTAGACTGTTTCTTTTTGACAGTGAAAAAAAAATTATTATCCTCAAATAAATCTGCTCTTCTTTATTTGTTTGTATTTTGTTTTCTTATTTTTTGAGCTTTATAATAAAAACAGTCAAGAGAATCATTAAACTGCTGGAGGAGGAGTCATAGCCATCAGATGACTTTCAATAACTCTCAGGATGTGTTTCATCTAAATTAATTTCCTGCCTTCAAAGCTCAAAAGGCTCAAATCTACAATCCCTGCCTCCCAAGAAAAAGACCTCAGAAGCCTCCATATTTTTTTTTTAATGGAATGATTCCAGCATGAAGCTGTTTGAAGCAAGATTTCTTTTGACAAGTGGTGAGATTGTTTCCAAGGAACTAGGAGGCTATTCAATCTCTTCAAATAGCTGGGCAGCTCAAAATCTCTACGTATGGTAAAATATGGTAATATGAAGGGATCTTTCAGGAACTCATTAACACAACAAAATGAACCAAAGGAAACCCAGCACGATGATTCATGTACCATCATTTCTGGCCATAGGTACCCAACACAGAAATCCATGTAACCCTGTGGTAGGAGTCAGATGGAGATGGCAGGGAGCACGGAAGCAGGAGGCAGGCTGCCCAGGAGGAAGGTCCTGGCACATCACCTACTCCCACCTCCTCACCTGGCCAGAGAGAGCTCTGACAGGGGCTCATATGTGCACTTGGAGCTGTTGCTCTTGACTTTTCCAGCTCCTGCTGTTGCAGGACCTCCTTTTCCCCTCCTCCCCTTTTTTCCATTGGTTTCTGGTATCTGCAGAAGTTTTCCAGCTCATCCCTGAGGCTGGCTAAGCTCTGGGCCAAGACTTTTCTGGCTGTCTTTGAAGTACCAAAGCCCCAGGTGCTTCCCAGAGGGGTATTTCAGCAATGTTGTGCTGCTGCCAGACAAAGGAGGGATGGGAAGGAAAAACAGGAGAATTAGTAGAGCCTCTGGAAGATTGAAATTTTCTTGAGAAAGAGAGAGTAAAAATAAAGAAAAATGTGATTCCTATTGGGTGTTTTGCCTCAGACTTCAACTGAAATGATAAGAGAGGGCATGGATTTTGTCACCCTTGGCATATAATTCCTCTCAGTAACCATCAGGATTTTCACTCCCATGTCAGTCAGTATGACATTGGCCATGTTATATACTCAAAATCTTTGTCTCGACCTCTTGGCTGCCCTAATGTAGACCCATAAAACCTTTCCAAGATTAGGAAGTCTTTCTAATTTAACCCAATACCCATGTCATAGCTATCCTCCCAGGAATATTTCTGTGCCTCTCCAGAGAATCCAGATGCTGCCCAACAAACCACCACATTTCAGTATTCAATTTGCAGGGCCAAAGGAAGCACAAACACCTGCAAGTTCACTCCTTAGTGTGCTACCTTCACCTTTGAAGAATCACAACACTTTCCATCAAAGCTATAGCACGAGCAACTGTGCAGAGAAAGGCCATGAATTAAGGACTCTGTTCCCAACGTTGCCTGGTCAATGCTTCTTTTAAGTGCAGTGCTAAATTAATTTATGGCAACAGACAGCTGCATGCAGTGTCCTTCCCTCTATACATTACACAGCAGCACAGATCTGACAAATAATACAGAAGGAATTTTTTGTAACATTCATAATCATACTTACTCACAAATACGCCATCAAATGATCCCCAGCTGGCAGTTTAATAGCTTTATCTCTGATTACTGTTCCCATAAAAACCTCAGAGAAACAGAAGTGCCTGCATTTGGATGACAATATCACCAGCTATTTCAAAGACAACTAAAATTTTAAAACAATAAAGATGTTTTTATTGCTCCCTACACTAAGAGCATGACAGACTAAATAAAAATACCAGCATAAATTCAAGCAAAACTCTCTCTCTAGCAGGCACTAAGACAGGAATCATTGGCCTCAGGCATAAGTGTAGTATTCGTAGCAATCTTCGTAACAGTTCTTATTTCAAAGTAAAACTAGCCCATGTTAAGATAAATTTGAGGTACTCTTTTAGTTTTAATGTGTTTCTTCTTTCAGATATCAAAGGTGCTTGGCATAGGGGTTTCAAAACAGTTTTCTACTCTCAGGGCATTCTCCACCCTGCACAGACACCATAATTACCAGTAAACCACATCCCCTGTCAGGCAGCTTTCCTTTTATTCCAAAATCACGACTTTGACCTCCATCCATTTCAGAGGATGTTATTTGTCACTACAACATCTCAGTCTTCTCCTTTCCCACACAGAAGGGGAGGACTCCCACTCAGCTGGTAGCAGAGCTCTGCTGTTCCAAATACATCCCCATGACTGGGCAGTAGGACACACCCCACACATGCAGCAATGGGACAGCCATCTCTGGGTGTCATCTGCAGGGACCTGGGGGACAAGGTTGCTCCGGGCCTGTGCTGAGATATAGGATCTGGCTGTGGTTCGTGTGTCATACAAGGTCAGAAATGGGTCCGAGTTCTGTGTCAGACTTGGTGTTTTCATCAGCTACCGCTCATTTTGCTGGTATTGAGGGTGGAATTCTTGTCTCTAATGGAAGGTTTTTACAACTGGGCTGGAGTTTTGGCAGCCCCTACATAGCCAGAAAAGAAATGGACACTTTCATATGCCTGTGGCAATTTGGTTAAAATACCTGATTTTCTCTGTATTTTTTCTTTTATTACCTTGGGCATCTGCACTGCAGGCATGTAAAGGTGTAGGAAAAAGGGGAGATGAATTCTCGCCTTCATCAACAGCACCAGAATTATAACACAACAAGTAGGACAAAAAAATTTAAAAGGGGAGAGGGACTTTTAAAGCAGTTATTTTGTAATCACTATTGTTACTCCCCTTTAATTAGATGTCTTTGGGCTGAGCCAAGAATTATTATTAACAAAGAATGAGCGAAAAACATTTTTTTGCTCCTGAACATGAAACCACGGTGATGATGCACTAGGGTTACTTCTAAAAGGTCCTGTCTATTTGTCCTGTTATCACAGAGCCAAAATACAATCACATCTACGGCCTCCACAGCAACCGAAAATTCTTTGAACCTTGTTGTCTAGCCCAATAAAATATCAATCATGACATCACTCCAGTATGTCTACAAGGCAATGCTATATCTGCAAATTGTATTATTCCTCCATTTTCAGTCCAAGATGTGTCAGTAAAGGAATGGCTTTTTATCTCTGGAATTGTATCTCCTCTGCCGACCATCAGGTGTTCCTGCTGATAAAGTTTACTTGTGGAGAGGAAACCATGATGCCTGGAGTGTTTTGGGCATAAAAAAGGAATTATGGAACTCATCAGTGGTTGCAGTAAAAGGGCTTGGAAGCAGAAATTTGTATTCCACTGGAAATTTTAAAACTTGAAATGGTATTTTTTTTTATTTGAGAGGGGAAGAAAAGATATTTGCAAAAAGCTTAAAATTAAAACACACAGAGAAAGAGTTATTCACAACCAGCAAAAAACTTTGTTTCAATAAGCTAAAACCAGAGAAAATGGAAGTTAAAATAATAACTTGAAGGAACAAAATAGGAAATAGATATTTTGCCAAAGAATGAAATGAGCTGGAAAGAATCCTTTCTATTGTCTTTTATACAGAATTTAATCAAAACTGATACACTCATATGAAGCTTTTCAGTTGCTAAAGCTGTCCTTTCTGAACTTGTTAAATGACATTTCTCAGCAGCAAAATTTCCTCTCCAGTTTTTGAGCAGACCTGTTTCAGGGGATCATGCCAAAAGTGGTTAAAATCTCCCAGGAACACTCCATTATTGCCCAAACCAGATCGATCTGAGAATCAAACAGAGGAGGTTTGTGGAGAGTGGCTAGAAGTTTCCAGAGGCCAACTGGGACAGATACAAACAGCTGAGGTAGAAGGTGCTCTGCAGGGTGGAAGCAAAAGCAGCAATCTCTAATGGTACCTGCTTTTGTTGACAGGTGCATTAGCTGAATTTAGGTCATTTGAGAGAAAACACACCTGGTAGGTCCAGACACACGTGGAGTCCTCAGTGACAAAAGGGCAAGATCAGCAAGTTTTAGGGCTCATTACTGTTTGGTAAACAATTAAAGAAATAGGCAGGTTCAGCAAAAAAACAAGACCAAGCCTTTTTTTTTCTGTCCCATTTGATGGATATTTGCACCCACTCCAGGTTAATGTTTCTGTTAAGGACCTGCATAATGAAATACAGATGTGCTTATACTCTTGATTGTCTTCTTAAATAGGGCTGCTGTGAGCACGTGGGACATAGAGGTTTTGTTTAATGTAAATCTGATAACCTGAGAAAATGTTTTAAAATCTAAAACAGCTAATTATCACAAGCATTTTTTCAAGAAACAGAAATCCCAGAGATGCATACAAAAATGGAGAAAAAAACTTCTGCTGCTTCTTGATAAGAAAAGAGCTAGTGGAGGTGATATTGGGCCACAAAGTGAGTAAAAGTTAATGGGGTATGCTTGGTCTTCAGGAAGCATCTGCATAAGGACTGGAAGAGAATCAGCAATGAAATTGTATCCAGTTTTAAACAACATACCCAAAGAGGTAGCTTGAAAAATGGAAAAAAAAAGAACTCTAAGAAGTTTGTGAAAAAAAAAAAAAAGGAAGAAAAGTGGATGTTTGGGATCTAAACTTTTTTACTAATGGGAATCACCGAATTCTAGAATCGTTCAGGTTGGGAAAGGCCTGTATCCTGATCATCAAGTCCAAACATCAACTTAAGCACTACCACTGTATTCACCACCAAACCATATCCTCAGGTGCTATATCCACACAATTTTTGAGCACTTCCAGAGTTGGTGACTCTTCCACTTACTTAGGCAGCCTGTTCCAATGCTTCCCATGAAGAAATTTTTCCTAATATCTGATTTAAACCCCTCCTGACTCAGCTTGAGGGCATTTCCTCTCATCCTATCACTTGTTACCTGGAAGAAGAGTCTAACACCACCTGCCTCCAGCCTCCTGTCAGGTAGTTGTCGAGAGCCATAAGGTCTCCCCTCAGCCTCCTCAAAGTATCATGGATTACCAGCTTCCAACTGACTGCACTGTGTTTGTTTAATCTGCGGGTGGTTGGTTTGAAGTTGACCTGTGCCGAGAGAAGGATTGTGTTAGTGGAAGAATTATGCTTAATTCTGTTGGCTAGTAATGCACAAAAAAAGTAAACAGAGAAAGAAGTCAGTTTTAAAACAGGGATGTAATGAGGGAGCAACTGTCACTTTTCTGTATTTCCTCCTGAATTCAGAGGCAAAGTAGTACCAGAATTTGTTCCAGACTGCAGAGGAAAAAGAAGAGGGAAGCTAATTGTCTGGTTTCTAGTGTAAGACAAGAATTTCAGCAGTTTCATTTGTAACTTCTGACCGCAAATTCCAGTGGTGGGAGATTTTTCTTTGATGTAAATGCAACACTGATAAATCGGCACCAGTAAATTATTCTGCTTTGGATTCAGTCATACACCTGCCAATCCAGAGATAAGATGAAACTTTGCCAAGTGGACAGAACCATACAGCCTCTGACTTGCATCACTATTTTTTCTTTTAAGGGGAAAAGGGCTATAACGAAAAGTATTTGTGGGCTAAATGGAGCTTATCTCAGTTCCATGGTTGTACCCTACAGCACCAATGCTGAGTACAATTAACCTTGTTTCAGATATACGCTACTGAAATTGCCATCAGAAGCAATTCTGAAAATTTGGTCTATTCTGATGTATCATAAGACCAGAATGAAAACCATCACGTATAGCACTTTTCTAAATGACTGACTGAACCACTCAATGATTGGGAACCCTTTTATAGTCAGCTTGAAATTTATTTTTGACAACCATCCATCTTTTCAGAACAATAACCTTTAATTAGGGCATGCAGAGTTTGTCTGTGAACATTTAGTGCGTGTTTACTTCAGCACGCTGCTGTTTGCATCTCACAACCTTCCGTTAAATTGAGAGTCACCCTGCATCCTCTGATGCTGAACTTTGGCAGCTTTGTCATGTGTTACAAGTGAACAGTGAAGATGATGAGGTTGGAGGAATGCCTGCACATGTCGAACACGCCACAGGGACCAGATGGAAGCACCTGAGTAACCTGGCACTCTTCAGGCTGACCTGCATTGCAAAATTTTGAGACCATCCATTTGTTAAGGAGACCTCTGAGACAATAACATGAGAGTCAAAGCAAGCTCCAACATGTTTACATAATGTTCCATATTTCTGGAACGTATCCTAAGTGACTGCTTTTCAAAAGGCTGAAAAGAATTTGGTCTGATACATAACAGGAACTGACAATTGTATTGCCAGTATTTTTGCTACAGATTTGCTTTACTGTTTTGTGCTGAGAACAAAGATGCAGCAGGAGAGAAATCCACTTCACTCTAAACTGGCTACACACATAAAACCCTCCCAAATACTTCATTAAATGAAATGAAATTATTTTGCTTGTAATTTGTGCAGCACAGTAACTTTCTACAGCTCCTGTAATAAGTCTCCATAGAACATTTTTCATGTCTGTATCTCACATATCACAATAACTAATTTCTCTGATGTTTAATGGCTCAAGATTATCATGTACATTATACTCCACAATAAAGCTGGGATCTAAATCCTGGACCTTCTACACACCAGGGCGAGTTCTTTCAGCTCAGTCTCCTCAACTGGAAAAAGTGGGATAGAAATGATACTTCAGAGAGTCACTGTGGTATCAACCCATCAAGTATTCAGTGTTTTGTACAAACCTCTCAGAGAGCCATGGCTGGGTACTATTTGTAGCACTGTCAAACACTAGGCATATTAACAGGGGTAACCACAGGGCAGTCAGGAGGTAAGTTTTAAAAACAGACTTCAAAAGAATACTTGCGTCTGTGGATACTGAAATTGCATTGTTTTGCAAGGAAAAGTTTAGAGCCCAGACAGCTTGCTCAGATATATTCAGAATTTAGTTTTTAAAAAAAAACCCATAAATTTATGTTAATGCTGCAAATTCTGACAACTTAATTTAACTCTTCTGTGCAACTGCATTATCTGTAATGTCCCATGTTTCCTTCCACAGAGCCCTTCATCTTTTGGTCAATTATAAGTCTACTGACGATGTCTGTCACTAATACATTAAAGAGCAGATTTAATACACTAATAGCACTAATACATAAAATAACAAAATAATAGTACTAATACATTAAAGAGCAAAAGCTTATTCTCCTCTGCTCAACACACATATGTTAGATCCTGTTATACTGCTTACCCACTTGTAAAAATTTACTTTCCTTGAGGAATAAAAGGGAGAAATTCTTTTTTTAAGGGCTTAAAAAGACTGCAGAGCCTTAGCACAGTTTTTGCAGCAAACACAGTTTTGTCTTTTGCTGAGCTTGCCAATCTGCCTTTGCCTTCCAAAAGGGAATATTGAACCAGGAAGCACCAAACATGAAATATTTTAATTTTTGCTTCTTAACAACCTAACACAGCAAAAGACCAATCCCTAGTTGTGTAATTTGCTATCAAATCCTGGTAATACAATTCAAAATTTAGGACTCATATATCTAAATTAAAATCCACTTAAGGTTTTTGGTATAAATTATTCCATGTATATTTACACTGCACAAGTTATCCTACATCTAATAGGAACACAAACAGAAGTTATGAGAATATCTAGAAAAAAAAGTATTCAGCATTCTGGAAAAATTGTTATTCTCTCTTATTGATTGCCCTACAGAATGCAATTATAAGTTTATGTTGTACATCCTTCTGCAAACAAGGAGTGAATATCTTAACTAGAGGATACTTGGATCGCCAAAGATCCTGTCTGTTTCCATTTGGGCATTAACAGAAATAAGCTTTTAATTTCTCTGTGGATATGTTAATGCTTAGTGACTCCAAAATTAAGGATTGCTATTCTAATAGATGGGATCAGTAGCCCAAAATACTGGGGATTTATACGTGAAGGCACAATTACAAGCAGAGAAATAAAGAAACAAATGTTATGGGCCTGGGTATTGTGCATGGGTCCCAGCTGACACAGTATCATCCACATGTTACTCAAGTACCAAGGTTAAATGTACTCAGCAAGCAGGCTCTGTATAATAAAAAATAGTTTCTAATCAGGTCAAGTTTCTTTTTGATGAGAAGTTAACTTTCTTCCCATCTGCCACTAAATTTCTTTTTATTAGTCAATTGATATATCCTTCACAGATGAGCCCTTGTCTTTATTCTTAAAAGCTTTCAAATGCTTTGAATACCTTTGTTTGGAGGATTGCAGCTGTGTGGTTTAATATTTTCCTTGCAAAGTCAAGATAGTCTTGGATGGATCTTGGATAGTCTTGGATAGTCTTGGATCTCCTCTGGGATGGATCCTGTCCTTTTCAGATTTACTGGGAAATGTGGCAATGTTCAAGTAAGTCAGTTCAGACATGATCTTGTTTCTTATATCTTCCAAACTAACACCAAATGGCCTTAATTTTCAACCCCAATATGTAATTCATAGCTACAATAAAGACTTGATCTTTTCCTTCAGTTAGTATGAGCTTTTACAAATTAGACAGTAATGTCACTCATGTTGTATTTACTGAAAATTAGTCTGACATAGAAATCAGTTTATTAATTGTCACTGCTGAAGGAGGGCACAGAAATTATCATGTTAACAGATTAGTGATTTTATACTAGGTGGACATAATTTGATGTAAAAGCACTGACAAACTTAAGTGGTGGTTTCCAAGCAGAATAAATCCACAGGTGTAGTTCTGAGAGTAAATGCAAACACTGCTAATGTGCTCGCAGATTTAGATAAGAATCATCAACACTGTTTCCCATCACATTTATTTTATAGTCTTAATAGTATTTTTTGTCCATTTGAAAGCAAAAATATAGTTTTTGGTTTATTTCCCAGAGCTCCATTTGAATAAAATACACAATTCCAGGCTAAAGGTGCCAAAAGCATGCCTTAATGAGAAAAACATTTTTATCTTGACCTTTTTTGAGCCTGTAGGATCTTTGACAAAGAAGCTCTTTCTCTGGCCTGCTCAGAATTGAAAATGCAGCTAATTCTTTGAAAACATTTAATAAATTGTGTGTTGCAGAAAAAAACCCCATCCATTTGGGGCAAACAGTATCCATCCCAGCCACATAAGCAGAATATAAACACCTAAACTCTTTATTTCAGCATTGATCCAGCCTGCCAGAGGCTCTCAAAGCTGACTACCTGTGCAATTTCAGCATAAAGAATATTTTCACTGACTCCACGTGCTTTTGTACCACTGTACCTTTGTTGAGTCACAAGCACTGCTGAGCACACTGCCCAAGGATGCTTCCTGCCTGCTCACTCTGCAGCACCTTCTCCATCTGTGGGCTAGTTCCACAATGGTTTTATTACAACTGGTCTTTGTTGACTCATGTTGACTTTTATTACCACTAGGTAAGGCACCATCCCTGCCCTACACAGCGGCTTCAAGGAAGATCTCATCTGAATCAACCGGCTCAGTGCTACTTGTGTCAGTCAGTTCTTAGTCTTCCCATGAGCTACTGCAGAAAAGGGTTCAGCACAGTAATTCAAATACACCTCAGGTGTCACAAAAATAATATTTTAGAAACAGATATTAGAAAATTATCTAATTTAAACTGTCATATCCATAAATTAAATTCTTTATTTCTTGTCCTAGTCTCAGTGGGTATGGAGAAAACTAATTATAGTCTGATTTAAAAGGTCTTCCTGCTTGGAAACTAGAGTTCCCACTCTGCTTTCTCTTTGTAGTACTTGTTTGAGCCTTTGGCTATGGCTCTGATACACCTCATATGTAGCTCCAGAGGCTAAAATTGCTTCAGCATGAAAACATCTCAAAAGTGGGGTCTTTCCTTCCTCAAACGAGTAAAATACATTCAAGCTGGGAAAGGAAAAACACGATCAATGAATTTACCCAGAAGCAAATTTTCCTATCTGGAAAAATCAATTGGAGGAAACAGGAGTTGGTTTAGGGATAGCTGGTTAAGGAGAACACAAATGCTGAGAGCTAGGAGTGAATGTGTTCTTCACTGCAGGAGTCAGGGACCCCGAAATCGTTTCTAACTGATAGTATTTCACATAGCTGTATTGAATAATAAGTGCTAGTGCCTAGTCATGAGGTACAATATATGCTGAAATCAAAGAATATTGCATCTCAAGAGTACCACCAAGCTCATTGCACAAAATGATAAACTCATCCTATTAGGGAGGCTTCATCTAGAGGGAATTGGTATCTCATTTCTAACTTTTTGCTGAGGGCCAGCTGGCAACCAAGTTTGCAAGCACATGATGGTGCAGCTGCAGGCACAGTCCAAGACCTACAGAGTTGTTAAAAGCATCATTACAGCACAATGTCATGTTCATGATGTCAGAATTACATTGACCGTGCAGGATACAGGTGGTTGGTCTAGGCCTCAGTCATGAGGATTCAGATGTCAAGTGAGTCACAGCCACTCAGGGAGTAAATAATGAATGATTTAAAATTGCATATGCATATTGCAAGACAAATCCAGCCTGTTGTTGTTCTTATTAAAAAAAAAATCCAATGCTAATGACTCAGGGAAGCAGGACACTACACAACGTCATAGCAAAGGTAGATGGATGGTTTTACCACATGGAAATATCTGGATTGTTTCGATGAAAATGAATGTTCTAAACATGTATTATGTATAGCATGAAATTAACAGGAAAGCAAATTTCTTGCCAAATAGCCAAACATAATTTCAAGCAAAGCTTTCTCTCTTCAGATATAAAGGGCAGCGAAAAAACCCCAGAACACCAGCAGTAAGCTGCACACAAGAAAAAATTCCAGCTCTTCTGCAAAGGCTTAAAAACTGCAGTTCTAAAGGTGGAGATGTCAATCTACTTCTCAGCAGTGAGAGTCAAATACAGTTGGCTGATAAAAAGAAAATCTCGTGTGAACATTGTAGCAGTTTATTAAATGATCTGTCATTTTTGATGCAGTGCTGCAAGAAGCCCCAAAGCAGCCAGTATCAAACCTGGCAGATTTTACTCTTAATGCTACCAAACAATGTCACCACATGAGTCAAAAGGCATCAAGAGTGCTTCTATAAAGGGCAGCAGATGCTTACATGTTACTGCTTCAAGGATCAGTTTCTAGGAAGTTTAATGATGCAAAAAATTTCCCACCCCCAGCTTCAAAAACCACAGGAGTGACCATCATATTCCACTGTTCTCAACACTGGGAGAGCAATAGGCAGCTGCCCACTTAAGGAGCTTGCTGTAAAACTGTTTCTGAAGGACAGCGCTGAGCTCTCAATGTGGTTGAGACCTGACTGCAACCATCTCTTTTTACAGCTGGGTAAGGCCAGGTGAAGTGTTCAGCAAAATAAAGACTGGCATACAGTTTGTGTCAGATGAAAGCCTTTAAGACCATAAGTTATGCAAGTCTTCGGAAGTCTTTGAAAAAATCCTGATGTCCAGATGATTTTATGAAAGCTGCTCACAAGCTTCATGGCCTAGAGATGAGGGTTCCTGATCATGGCAGACTGTCCCAACATTGCACTGGCAGTGGTACCAAGCAAGACTGTATTTTCTTCCTGCTTCCCTTTCATCATACTTCTGCAGTAACATTTTTATTCAATCACAATGCAAGATCCGTTTTAAATTACCGTGTGGTAAGCATGTTCCCAGTGCACAAGACTGAATTATTTGCTGTACATCTTACAGAGACATACAAACCTGAGATGAAATATAAGGCCCTGTTGTAAACATGTAAATCACCGTACAAGACAAAGAATCAGAACTGACTCCTCCAGCCCTAATAAATAACCAGAATTTTGTACTCCAAGTATCTGAGACTTTGAAGTATCTGATATCTGATATTTCGACAATGTGCTGTTCCAAAAACTTCACAGCAAATATGAATGTTTGAAAAAATATTTTTATACAATCTGAAATCAACAAATAGAGAATTTTAAATTTAAAACTTTTATCTATTAACAGCAAACAACTACAGTATTTCAGAGTTACATTCCTGTGACTGCAAACAGGATTTACAGAACAAGTAAAACACCTGAAAAACTTCTCTTCAGTTGCCAGGTATAAGTGCCATTAATTTATTCATTATACTACCCTTCCCCATGGACTGACATATTGCAAAAAAATAGAGGTTACTACAATATCAAAATAGTTAAAGTAGATTCTGAGCTGGGTAAAAAGCATCTAAATTAGGTTTGTACGAGATTATTTGTGATTTTTCCTTGTGAGGTCAAAACCTGCGTTCACACTGAAATGCGTGTTTTAATGAAGGCCATTCTGCCAGAGATTGATTCACCTTTGAAATAATTTTATCTTTGTGATTAAGAAGTGCAATTCACAGTGCCACTGGGTCTCATTACACAGGTTCAGATCTGCAATGTCAATCTGTACAACTAAGTTCAGTATAACTGTTGATATTAGTTTAGTTTTAACATCTCAAAACCTCCATAATGTGCTGATCAAATTTTCTCAAAGCAATTTACCATTAGAGTACTAATATATCAAAATTTTAAAAAGCAGGATATCAATTTAGACAAAAATGTGTTTTGAAAACAGTGGAAAAAGCTCTTTGACAGTGTTGAAATATCTTGTTTTGACATTTTTAGCATAAGAAAGAAGCATAGGCAGTTTGCTAAGCAGAACAGTGTAAAATGAATCTGTAAAGTTCCCAAATCTCTATTTTGATAATTTCAAAGCTCTGTTTAGAGTAGCAATTATTTATAGGAGATTTCTGCAGCTTGGAAGCTATTTCTGTAAGAAATTAAAGTGTTTGGATAGGAACATTGAAAAACATAATCTTAACCCATCCATGCTTTAAGTTTTTTTTTAGAAAAAATAGCAAATCACCAGTTATTGTCTGTCATTTTCTAACTCTTTTTGAGACAAAATGTAATTAATACCAGTTTATGTGCATTATCATCTTTAAGTCACTCTAATCAAGGTTCACCTTATTATTGTCACACTCCCGTTCCTGGACTATAGAGACCAATTTCATGTGGAATTTAGGTTGCCTGTTTGAGTTCAGTAAGATATTTTTGGTCAGAATACTACCTCATCAGTTGAAATTCTGCCAATTCAGTCTCTTTGCTGATCTTCAATTTGCATTGCAAAGACAAATAGGTTTTTTTAGCAAACAAAATACAAGGTCCTGGAATGAAATTTCAGGAGAGAAGGCACTTAAGTTCAAGAAGTATCTGTGTTCCTGTGCTGCCAAAAAATCCAAATGCCAACCTATAACTCAGACTGAATTTTAATCCAGAGTTTGGGAACAGTGTTAAGGAACAGGGTAAAGTCTCAGGCAACTAGTACTGTGTAAGTAGAGAGAGTGGACAATGAAACAAGGGCTCAGAGGAGGAAAAGCAGTCCAAAGGAAAAGTTTGTCCAAACTATGTTAGATGGGTCTTCTGTCCTGTAGTCCCTTAGTCCCTATTAATTTATTTTCTAGCAGAATGTACCCAAGTGGGCTGTGCAATTTATGCTATGTGGGAAGTAAGACTTAAAGTCAGGGTAACATTATACACACAAATATGACCACATAATTTACACTATTGGATTAAACTTTTAATTAGTGTCAAGATCTTGTACAAAGGAGCCATTTGCCCTTGTTGGTACATCACTGTTCAAAATGTAGCTCACATCAAACGAAAGATATTAAGGCTGTGCTAAAGTGTGGTTGACAAGATATTGTTATGATTTGATAGTGAGTTGAAACAGAAAAATAAACAAGCATATTTTTTACTAAAATGAAGGACTGAAATAACCATTCAGTTTCTGATTTTGATAAGGTGATCTACACACTTGGAAGATTTATTTACAACCGAAATTCCTGAGTCATCTTGAAGATGCCACGGGGGTAGCATACAAATAATTTTTAAGAGACATAAAAAGACCTGAGACCATTAAATGTGTTATACACAGATTTATTAACAAAAATAAAAGAATCTTGTTAAGGCAATTTCAGTTGAAACTGATTTAGGGTACCCAGTTTCATTAAGGCTGTCTAGGAAGTCTCATTCCCACTGTGTTGGTTTGAAAACAAACCAGTGGGAGATCACAAGTCAGGATCTAAATTAATGGGAAAATAAAATTAGAAACAAATGAAATAATATAAGGAGAAGCACTGACAAAGTCAGATACAACCTGACACCCTGTTAGAGTGGTGGTAGCAGTCCAGATGAAGTAGCTCACTTGGAGTGATGGTCCTACGGAAGGTCTCCAGATGAAGGTCCAGTGGTAGCTTTGTCCGCTGGTAATCCAGTAGACAGGGCTAAGTTAGGCAGTTCTGAGGGCAAGTTATATCCAGGTGGGAATGCTTGGCTCCTCCCTCCTGGGTGGAGCATCTCACAGTAGGATGAGATAAGTCCATGAGTCATGTGGGGGTTTCTTGATGGCCCATTGTCTGTTATCAGGGGTGGGTCATTAGCAGGCGATAACAGCTAATGGCCCACAGCTGGTGGTAATAGAATACTTGAATACATCTATATTTTAACCTAGGACACCACACAATAGCTGAAGAGGGACACAATTTTTGAGACTGTGTAATTAACCCAACTTGAGCAATGTACTTGCCAGGTCTCAGTGTAATTGCTCAGCTGTCTTCTACCAGCTGCCTTTGAAACACTGAATTCATTTTAGACACACCTGGTCTTACACACCCAGGGCTGATTTTAAACTGTGACTCTTGTACATAAAACAAGAAACCTTTTGCACACGTAACCTGACAGATTAAAGAGGACTGTAGCTATGACCTAAATGCCCTGTTTTATAATTCTCTCTGGGTTTTGCTCTGTGTTAGAATCTAGCATCTGTGCACATATCTGATTTACTGTCAGCCATTCCTGCATCAGCTGAACAAATTTCTCACACTACCAGATGGTTGAAAGGAGATTCCAGGAACTTCTATGGGCTTATCCAATGACAGGATGGAGATGACTTAATATGTTTGCTCATGCTTAACATGATATTCTTGTTATTTACATTCCAGTTCATATCACGTGTGTGTTTGACTGTTAAAAGGCATTGAAAGACGTAGAGGATATCATTCCATAGTCTCATTCACTTTCCTATATGAACTTAGAAATGTGGCATTCACTGTTTTTTGAGGCAATAAAGATCTGAGTTATATCAACAGGATCAACAGGACTGGCAGAGGTAACACAGGAACTAAACATACACATGGCCTGAGAGGGAGATGTATTCACAGGTTCAGATGTCAAGATTTAGGCATCTATAAACAGAAATTTCCAGATGAAGAGTCTGGAACTTGAAACTTATTCTTCAAGAATTCTCTGTACTCATTCCAGGTAGCTCAAAAGTCAGAAGACTTTTTTAACACAGTTCAGTAGAAGTTCCTTTCCACCAATAATAACAAGTTTCTTTCAATGCCACCAAAAATAAGCTGACAAAAATGCATACATATTTCTTAAATTTAAGAAGCAGCAAGGGAGGTTGCTTGCACTGACATGACAAAACACTCAACAAAAACACTTGAAGTCAAATGCCTATCAATTCTTTTTTGCATTTCAAAGGTAGGCAGATGCATCTGCATCTTTTCTAGAATATATTAATCTTCGATGACATATAAATAATAGTGAATGGATAATTTCATTGTGTCATGATGGAAAGTGACATGACATCTATGAATTAGTAAGTCAGATATGTATATATACATATCAGATATACATATCAGATATAACACATTATTGAAAAGTTGTGATATATGATGGGAGGAAATCACAAAGTAACTACCAATATCAGCATTAATTTGAAAGGGAGCAGAACTGAGTTTGCAGATGCAAAACCCTGGCATTTTATACTGGACCATTATGAATTTAAAAAAATACAGTCTTAGAGAAGACTTAGTAAGTTTGCTCTTCAGCCACATAAGTTCTATAGTTTAGTTCATAGTTATGAGTTCAGAAAACTGGTATCTGTGTATAAAGGATCTGCTTGTGTTTGAAAAGGAAATAGCCAAGATGTCCTACCCATTAGATCTACCCATGTCATCCACTTCAGGCCACAATGGTGATGACGCTGAAGGGAACCCTGAAGGATTTTGCTCATCTAACTACAAAAGGCAGGGAGAAAGAAAAATCAGCATATGGAATAATATTTAATCAATTAATGATAATTCCAAAAAGGAGTAGTACTCAAGCAGAGGAGGAGGAGGAGATGCACCAGAACAGTGGTGCTGCACTGGGACAGGCAACTGAGAAGCACTGGAGGGTCCAGCCATGGAGGTTTCCAAGACTCAGCAAGGCAAAGTGAGGACTGACCAATGGTCTTGTGCTAGCAGAAGTCTTGTTTGGAGTGGATGGTTGGACTGGACACCTCCAGAGATCTTGTCCAGCCCACAGTTGTATGATTCCAAGAAGATATTTTAGAGTGAGACAGGTACCAGAGAAATTCAAACAATTGGCTGCAGTTAACCCATGAAATACAAAAGACGTTCAGGTCAAACTAAAGGACTCCCTTGAGCCTAGAAAACTAGATCCTTTACCACTGAACACAAATCCACATAGTATATTAGAGATGCAATCAGAGCATCATTCAGGCATTTCCTTGCATCTCACAATGAGGAAATTCTAAGAAAACTTTCAGTTATTGAAAGGAACCACCCTGAGACTTTCAGTTTTAACTTGCATTTCCTTCTGCTGCTGCTCACGTCTGAAGAAACAGGTTGCAGAGGGAAGCCGAAATTTTGCAAGGAGATGCTTGGGCATCATCATCTATTGCAAGAGCAGTGTCTCCTTTTGAACTTCTTGAAGTCTTTCATTTTCTTTATACTTAATTGTAGATGGTTGGCATCTAAAAATAAAAGGAGACCGATTCAAGAAATAAACGGCTTATTATGTGTTGTCATAATGTTGTAATTATTTTGTAATGCCTTTTGCTTTCATACCATATTCTTTGCCTGCCCCCCCACCTCCTGCCATTAAAAAATAATTTTATCCAACCAGGCAGTATAATGATATGATGGGACTGTAGTGGCGTCATATACAGCAGAAATAATTTACCCCCAAATCAAGAAGCTTCAGGAAACAGCATAGACTGAAAATTATTCCTCCTGTCTTTAAGGTGAATATTTTTCAATCATCCTGCCATTCAAGATCAATTCATAAAATCATGTTGCAGATACATAGACAGACTATATTTGAAACATATGTTATTTGCAGCAGATAATGTGACTCACTACACCAGTCAGTAGGGAGACAGACATGACCCCATTGTATTTGCAGATTTTAAATCAGGCATGTTCACTATGCCTGTTATTTAAACTCATTTTAAAAATCCTCTCTTTTAATATTTACATTCTAAAATATATTCTTTTACTCACTTCAGACACATGGATTTCTGGCTAATGATGTGCTGAGAAGTGATCTGCTCTGTTGTAAATGGGACATACAGAGGTGGGCAAGATAATTATATTATTTATCAAGTGACTTTTCTATCAAAGTCCAGGAGTCTTGCTAAAACATATCCAGAGTGAAAAATGATTGTGGTGTGCTTGTGAAAAACAGTTCATAAAGTAGGTTCTGTTTGCTCCTGTGAGCACACCATTGGAATGAGCTCAGTATTTTATATTGGTATCATTCAATGTAAATATTTATACATATATTTATATATCCATTTCTGTCTTTCTAGATACATTTTTACAAAATTTAAAAGCATACTCAACATTGATAATATCAATGAAAATACGTTAAAAAATGTGTGGGTCCTTCTTCATTGAATTCACACTGAGTTTTATATCTTAAAGTTTCTCTCAATTTCTTCTGACTCATAAAGGTGCCAATCTGGGACCAAACTACTGAATTCAGCTACACAGCCAGAGTTCTGGCAAATGAAAGACCTGAATAAGCACATAACCAGCATGCAAAGAATAAAAAGAAGATTATACTAATAGTCCCCTTAATAGTAAGTCATATTACCAGAGAAGCATAATTTCCTTTTTTAGAGTGAATGGTAGTCTGTCACAACTAGAAATCTCATAAATAAAAATCTGCTTTCAGGGATTTTACATTCTTTTTCAGCTGTTGAGTGAACTTAAATATATTTTTATATATGTATACATACATATATACATAACTGTATATACACGCACAAGAGTCCAAATAGGAGAAACACTCATTTGCATAAATAAATAAACCTGCAATCTTTTCTTAAATAATATTCCTCTTCCCTGCTCATCATCATTCTTTCCTTTTATTTTCTTTTCTGAGTTACCACTGAGTCACCAGAACTTCCCCGGTGGACTGCCACTGATTCTGCTCACAAAGTCCAGTTGTGTTTGATAACAACACCAAAACTCCGGGAAGGCAGGTCCTGCTGGGCTGGTTCTGGCACTCCCAGAGAAGGTCAGGTCACCTTCTCCAGCCAAGCCACAACGACAGACAACTGCTCTTGCCTTAGACAAGGAAAAATCTTAGACAGGAATGGGCAGGTATGACCAGGCTTTGGGACATTCTGGTCTCTGCTCTTTCTCTCATGCAGTTCATAGTGTAGTTTCAAACCCATCTGCTACTCAGGGTGAGCTGTTTGGGGAACATCATCCCATTCTATTACTGGTGACATATACAGAGATTTACGAGGCTCCCAAGTACAATCAGTGCAACATGGCACAATTTTTATACTCAAGCAAAGTGTCCTGGTGTACCTATGGCACTGTATAAATAAAAAAAAAGGCACAAGACAAATATTATGGTCATGTTTAAGTCCTAACCCTGTCCTAAGCTTAGGGGAATATTAAGTAAGGAAACTGTTTAGAATGGGATGGTAAACTCACATCCAAAGAGCTGGTGGAGGGTCTGAAGCACAGGTTTTATGAGGAAAAGATGAGGGAGCTGGGGATGTTTAGCCTGGAGAAAAAAGGTCTGAGGGAGGACCTTTTCCCTTTCTACAACTCCCTGAAAGGAGGTTGTAGTCGGGTGGAGGCTGGGCTCTTCCCCAGCTAACAAGTGACAGGAGAAGAGGAAATGCCTCAATTCATACCAGGTGAGGTTTACATTGGATATCAGGAAAATTTTCTTCACAGAAAGGTTTGTCAAGCATTGGAACAGGCTGCCCAGGGAAGTAGTTGAGCCACCATCCCTGGAGGTATTTAAAAGACTGTGTAGCTGTGACACTCAGAGACATGGCTTAGTGTTGGCTTTGGTAGTGTTAGGTTAACATTTGGACTCAATGATCTTAAGGTTCTTTTCAACCTAAATGAGTTATTTACATTGTGTTGTATTTTGAACTTTCTGTTGGACAACCATGTTGCTAAAAGACGACCATGTGTCATGCAAGCAGTGAAGATACTTCATGGAGGCAAAAAGCAGGTCAGTGATGAAAGCATATTTATCTTTAAAGTAGCAAGCTGAATAAAAATTTTTGTGAGTCCTTAAGCATCAACTGTAAGGGGTTGGGCTTCTAAAAATCTATTCATATTTCAATTACTCATGACATTCTGAAATTCTATTTTGTTCTTACACGTATTTTTACATGAGTAAACATTAGGGAGTTTGTATCCAATAACATAACTGCAAATTCAGATGATAAAAATGGGAGGAGTGGAGGAGATTGCTTATAAAAATAAATTAAAAATTACAGGACCAGAGAAATTTTTAAATGGTGATCTATTTGTTATTTGCATCTTTATAATCTATGTTTCAACCTTGACCCAGGCAAGAGTGAAGCAGAATTCTTGAAAGGTCCTTGTGTAACTCCCAGTAATAGCAGGAAGACACCACTTCTCCCAACACAACCTATTCCTCTCTTCCACAGGCATTATCTTTAGAAAAGGTTTCCTAATGTCTGCTGCAAACAATCCAAAGAAATTCCTGAAAAAAATAAGCACTTTCCTTTTTGTCCCATTGCTGTGAACAGTGGAAATGGAGAGTTTCCTCCTCCCATGGGCAGCTTTCAGGATCAGTGACCTGGCAAGTCAACCTACTTCAGCCAAAAATTGACAACTGGTTTTCTCAGGAGAAACTGAGTTATTGACATGGAAAACTTGCTACAAGACAAGAGTTTATAAGAGATTCCAGTATTTCAGGGTTTATGCAGTGGAAACTGTCATTTGATGGTACTGATGCCATCCCTTTATTAATTGACAAACAATAAATGGGGGGATGAAACAGCCACTAATCACTCTTTCAACAGCACAGAAAGGTTCTCACTGCACTTTCTAGATTGATGTCAAGAAACGGCAACTTGCTAATATCTCCTCTCAGGTTCTGTCCTAAAGCATTTCAAGTTCTTGCTATGATTTTCTTATTGTACTGTCTTAAGAAAAGCTAAGGACTGAGGTGTTTTAACTATTTCACTTTTCAGTTTTGATTTCCAGTATTGCCAAACAATCTGCTTTGTCACAGGCAGAAATGATACCATTTGATTTGAAAATTCCATTGTTGTAGCTCCATGTGCATGGCACAAAGAGGAATGAGAAGCAATTAAGGCCCAAGATGACAACAAACAAAGCCATTTAAGCCTCTAAAACTTTTTAAATGAATACAGGGCAATAGCTGTTCAACAGCTCAACTGTGTGTTTTCCAGAGAGAGCACTTTGGATGGGTTTTTTCAAATTTAATCTTAGCTTTATTACTTGATCCAAACAATACAATCTTATAGTTCATGTTCCTTTTCTGTGACAGAATACTGAAACTGAGTCTTCAACAAATTCATGTTAAAACTCAGAGTAAAATATAAATTTTTTAAAAGATTACCAAGAAAATGTAATGTTTGTCCAATATAAATTCAGAAATTCACCTCTCCAACAATTTATATTCACACTATGCATGGGAATGTTCAAACATTTTACTATACCAAGCATTTTCACTAGGCACACGATGTGATCTGCTGATGTTCAACTACAGCAGAGTGATGCTGGCACATGAAAATGAATGTGGGATTGTGTGATGACATGGTTATAAAACGAAGGCTGGTATATAAAATTATCCACATATGTAAACTAAACCACATCTGCAACTGATGATAAGGAAGAAAACACGGTGCCAGGGAGAGAGAAGAAGGCTGTGAGAAAAGGGGTGTTCAGTGCATGAGGAACAAATAAAAAGAGAAGCAAGAGTGAAGGCTGTGGATGGATGGCTTTCGGTAGGCAGAGATGGCAGAGAGTCAGCAATCCTTGACACAGGAATTGTATTGGCCCTTTTCTTTGATATGATGAGGAAGTTTGTTGGGCGGGGGGTGGGGGGGCGCAGAAGAGGAGGATTTGGAACTAAAATCCTATAAAACCAGCTGTGCTCTATGCCCTGAAAGGAAAGGTTGACTTTAAAACAGATTTGCTGGAAGAATAATAAGACATGCATACATTTTTTAAGTGTTAGTTGGACTCTAGAAACCAATATAAAACAGCTGCAGGATGGCTCAGACCAGTGTAATTAGCCACTCTCTACATTTTTCTCATAATAGCAACTTCACCCTTATTGCAATAGAGCTGCATAAAAGTCACCCAGTAGGAAATTATCTCCACAGTGTAAAAGACTTCACTGTTGTGACAACTGATGTACTTCAGAAACTTTCTGGTTATATAACTGTGGCATCAGAACAGAAAATATTCTATTCTGTATCATCCCTATATCTGTATCCCCATTGCAGCTGTTGTAATAGCCTAGTCATACAATTTTTGGAGATCACAGACAAAACTGAATGTTATCTCAGTTATTGCCTCTTACTTAATGCTTTTTTTCATGATGTGGATTGGCCACACTAAAGACACGGATGATTTTTGAGCAAAGATAATCCTTCAATCAAGGAGCTTAAAAGCGAGACATATTTGCAGGCACTTAGTGAAATATCACCTTTTTTAGAGTTAACATTATGAACTCAGCTCCTTCATATAACACCAACTGCTGTAGCTATTGTTTGTGTTTCACTGCATGCCAGTATAAGGCATTTCCCAGTTTTTTTCTGAGGTTAAAAGAGATGCTACAGAAGGTCTCAATTCCTAAGAGAAGTTATGCTGCTCTATTCTGCTCCATCATTGCTGGGGCTTTTGCAGAGGCAAATTAGGTGTTCTGTGCTACCCATGTTCTCGCTCTGCTATTTCAATGTCACTTCACACCCAAAAGGTGCTTTATAAATAGATTTAAGGAATAGGGAGAAGTTTATAGAGAGGTACAAAAGCAAAAATGGAAGTAAATATTCATGACTGATACGAAACCACAGGTTTGAACACACAGTCTCACTCACTGCATGCAGCCCACCTCCTAGAAAAGGCCTGCATGGGTCTGACATTGAGTGAGGGCTGGTGGGGGGAGTCATATATCAGATTCCTTTATTTCCTTCCTTCTTTTCTGTCCTCTAGATATCTCTTCCTGATTTATGCCCTTGGAAAGAGGACTATGGCAGGAACTGGCACTGTGAACCTTCATGTGCTGCTCCACCAAGTTTATGTCAGACTTTCCCTCATTTTGGCCCACTCCAATCCACGTCTGTGTTCTGGGAAGTCACAACAGTAACATAATCCTGGATGAGGCAGTTTTATCACCAGGCTGATCTAAACTTTTGCCAGGCTGCCCTCGTCACCTATGCTATACCTGTGTGTACTGTAGACTGGGGAAGAGTTCCCCACAGTTCTGATTCGTGGTTCATTACTGCTCTTTACACAGGTGATACGTGGGTGAAATGAGATTGATCACTGGATTGCTTAAACTATTCTTTGACTGTCCATCTGCTGAATGCTTCTTGATATTCAGTTCAAAAATTTAAGAGCTCTGAGCCAGAACAGCGCTTTGAAGAGCCACCTCTGGAATATCTATTCAACAATTATAGCAGAAAACCTGATTCCTAAGGCAGTCTCCAGTGTGTAGGTATCCCTTTACAGAACTAGGATCTTGATCTACAGGGACAATATCTGCTTGAAAGTTACCTAATCTTTCTTTCACTTGAAAAGGGGTTTCAAAGGACCCATCTTTGCAACCCCTCATTTTAATCTGTTTCTTTATCCAAAGAAATACAGTATATTAATGTTAGAGTGAACTGAAATTAAAAAGGAAGATGTGTCAAATACTCCCAAGCTTCTTCAGGCATTTTTCACTCTACTTTTTTTATCCACCTCTGCCTTTTCAAGTGAAAAAAAAAACAGTCATTACCTTTTTTCTGCAATGTAAATGAAGTAAGACATTGTCTTCTCAGTTCTGCTCTTCCTTCCTGCTGAAAGGATGGATTATTAATTTGAATTTTCTTTAAAAGATCTAGCAGATATTTTAAAAACTTTCCTATATTTTGATTCTACATATATTATTTGAAGCCCCAGTTTTGATAACCATGTGGCTTCTGTTAGATCACCAGTTTATTGCAGTCATGTCAAGCCACACCATACCAAGTGCATGAAGAGTTCACAGGCTCATGATAGACAAGTCAGCAACATCAGACAAGGTAGTGAAACGTAAAATCAGAACCCTAACTTGCATGGCAGAGGCATTAATCTGTCACACTGCACAGCCTGAAACAAGTGATGGGGAAGAACCCACTGGAGACAGTCCGGAGGACAGTAATAGGAAAAAAAAATGTGGTAAAAAATCCCCCTTGAAGAAATCTGTAAAGCATTGGGGTTATTTAGATGTAAGAAAACTCAGGAAGAGGCACTACAGCAGTGTTGAAGCACCAGCATTGTCTAGGTCCCTGCTGGGTATGGTGTGAAGAATGTTTCAGTCGCTTCCTGATGGTAAAGATAGCGAAGCTCTTCATGCCTTGACTTGCAAGACTGGGAAACAGCCACCATAAATCTCACCTTTCAACAGGAAATGAATAGGATTATGAAACAATCCTCTAAAACCGTACTTCCCTTGGCTAGTTATTTACCCAGTTTATGGTTCCTGACGTATTTACAGTTTTCTCTAATCATAGAACCATAGAATCGTTAAAGCTGGAAAAGACCCTTAGGATAATCAAATCCAATCATCAGCCTAACACCACCACCATGTTCACCGTTAAATCACGTCCTCAACTGCCATATCCACATGTTTTTTGAACACATCCAAGGATGGCCACTCCACCACTTCCCTGGGCAGCCTATTCCAGTGTTTGACCACCCTTTCCATGAAAAATAATTCCTAATATCGAATCTAAACCATCCCTGGTGCAAACTGAGGCCATTTCCTCTAGACGTGAATATTGAAATAATATTTTCTCTTTCAGTGTAGATACACTAACTTTCACACATTCATCTGCTAAACCTGCTTTTTTAAAAAAGAAAGGACACCTGCTGAGTAAATATATCCCATCTTACCTTGGGCACAGCCATGCAGCTGAGCCCAGGGTAAGGCAAAGAGCAGCTCTGTAGCAGCAAACACCCCAGGCCTCTTCAGTGGTATTACTGAAGGCATTTTTTGCAAGATAAAGAGTACCATCAGCAGTTCCTAGGTAACAAAGAGGAAAGGATTTCTGTCCCTCACCAGGAGATGCAATTATTGAATCGTTCTGAGCAGATATCAGTAAGTCAAGCCCTGAGGCTGCAGCATATGGTATTCAACCATTAACCAGTTCTCTTCCCATCTGGCCAATCCTGCCTGCAAACCTCCAAACCCTTCCACCTAAAATCTGAATGTCTAATTTACCAAATTAATCTGAAAAATGAGCAATTGAAGAGACACCTTTCAAGGCAGGCTGGGTGGCTGGCTGCCTGTCCTTAGAGAGACTATGAATGATAATGCAGCTAAACTTGGAGGGGTAAATTTTTCTGATGTGACAAATAATCATGTGTGAGGCTTGTATTGTTGGCTCTTAACGGAGAATGACAACAAAGTGTAGGGGAGTGTTGTGACAGAGATACACTGAGCCAGGTGCCTGAAAACTCAGCCATGTCATCTGGATTGCAGTCAGTGCTCTAAAAGCAAAGCACCAGTTGTCACTCTTTACAGACACTTTCATTGCCAGCATCACCAAGGCAGTGACAGAAGCAGTCAGGAAGTGGGAGATAGAGGCCAGCTGCCTTTAGCCCTGAGGTGGCATGCTTTTCACTTAGGACTCTCTGTTGTTGCCATGATGAACAGCAGTCCTCCTCTTGCCTTAGCATTTCCTGGGTAAGGCTCATTTACCCTGATGCTAATTCATGAGTAAACTGAGGTCTTCATGGCACAGTTTCGCATATTTATCAGAAGCTTCAGAGCTGTTTAGCAAGTGATTTTTTAAAAATGCATAAACCAGAGAATTTGTCCTTTATATTCCTTTGACACCTCAATCTGAGTGCAGCATAGCTGAGCATCATTCTGTACCCTGAAACACCACAAGGTATCACCACCTTGTGCTGACACTCCTAAACAGTGCTGCCATGCCCTGCTGGCTTGTTGGCAGTGAATGCTTGTGACAGCTTCCAAAAATCCCGTCACAGAGCCATGATCCAGCAATTCACTAAGGCCTTTGCTGACACCTCTCAGAGTATCATGCTGCCCAGGTACCTGCTCCACACAGCACAGTCCCACGCAGCTCTAGGCAAGCACATGACTCTGAGGGATGAAATGCTGCCAGTGTGTTATGCCTTAACAGATTTCTTTTTTTTTTTTCTGTGCAGCTTAGGGAGCTTAAACACCTTCTGTTTCACTTTTACAGCATGTAGTTCATCCAGTTTGGCACATGCATACAGATCTGGCTACCCTGAACAATTTCTGAAGGTTATTTGTGCTTCACTGTAAGGGGGTTTAGTAGGCTCTGCTCAGCTCTTTTCACCCTTACAGTTTCCTATTCCACAAGTCCAACTCTCTCACAGCAACTCAATCTCTTCCTTTGCTTTTATTTACTCTAAAGTGCAGTCTGCACAGTGTGATTCTGTTCAGGCTAGGAAGTGTCAGTTCTCAGATAGTCTGTGAACTTAATAAGTCCTCTCGGTTCATGATACAGCGGCCTTCTACACAATGCTGTTGTTTTTCTAGGCTTTCTGGGGAGAACATGCTGTCCTTGTGAATTATGATTGGTTCCTTTAAAAAACAAAACAATTTCCCAAAGCTTCCTTTATAATGTTTTGCACTCTTCTTTTGCTCAAGTGAAAAGGATTAGGTCATTTTACTCCGCCTCCTTTCTGAGAAGAAATGCAAGCATGAAAATACAAATTATCTAATAAAGGGTGGGTTTACTTTTCTTGAGTAGGGTAATAGGAAGATCTCTCTCCAGATACCAAATTTCATTAAAATTGTAGGAATTTAGATTTTATGCTTTAATTCTATTCAGCTAATATTCACCATCAGTTCTAAAAATGTGTAGGGGGAAGGTGATACTCACACACAGAGTTGTGTGTTAAGTAACAGGGAGGACCTATCAGCAAACTAGAGAAGTGAAGTGAGAGCTTTTCTTTCTACTGTATCGCCCTTGATCAGTTTAGTGGGGTTTTTTACCCTTATTAAAGCCATGTTATAAAAGTGAGGTGATGCCTCCTATTCTGTGTTATGAGCAGCAATCCCATCACACATAGCCGGTGACTGACAGATTTTAACAGGAGATAGACTGCCACAGAAAATTCAGACATTATTGATGACTGTTTCCTTCCCCAAAATTAGAGCCGTAAAAGAATGACCTTGGCACTTTTGACCTACAATGACACAAGTTCTCACCAGGTAGACAAAACAAGCTGCAGTATCCTTCAGGAGGGTAGGAGCTACTTCCCACTATGGAAAGATCAAGAGTCTCACATTTAACTTGCTTTTCTTTCTCTGCTGGTTACTCAGAGAACCACCCCAGCCTTAAGGCTTCCCACATGTTCCATCTCCATTCCCTATGGGTACCCACAGACCCTGCTTGAGCCCCGTTGTCGACAAACCCTGCCACAGCCCAGGCAGCTCTTGGCACAGTGGCACAGCCTTGGCACAGCATTAGCACGTGACACAGCAAGCAGCTTCCTACGTGCTGCCTTCACTCCCCTCCACTTTCCTCCTTTCTTTCAATTCTTCATAAAAATGCCCTCAGGCCCCTCAGCCCCTTAACAATCATCTGAAAAAGAGAGAAGTGACTAGGTTTATAGTGAAAACTGGCAAAATGTAATTAAACAGCTGCCAGTGATGTCTGCTTTCTATATTCCCAGCAGCTGCATTATGCATCCTTGCTCTTCTCCCTCTGTCCCTCCGCTGCCCTATAATCTGCCATGATATATTAGACTGAAAATTGTAGTCAATATTCCTCATTAAGGGAGAGCCTGTTGACTTTGCACTTAAATATTGCTGAAACCAACCAGACTGTCGCCATGAACACAAAATGCATGACCCTCTTAGGGGTCCCACACGCAGCAGAGGTGGAGCCTCCTGCCCTATTGCACAGCAGGGCACCTGTAGATGGCTGTGTAAGTAAGATTATATTATGGTTAAGCTTTTTTTTTTTCAACATCACAGATTTTAGCTTCGTTCTTCATGTGCTAACAGGTATTCTTTTGTCTCTAAGGCAATCGTTAATTTGCAAATTGATACTATGTTGTATTTGTTGTTCTAATTCAACTCATCTTCTTTAGCTGTCTCTACTTCTAAGATTAACTTGGTTTTTTTTAACATCGAGGCCAGTTTTCATACAGTCAAGCTGCTCCCTTCACATAATCTCTAATCATCTTTTACCACTTTATTATGATGGTTCAACAGAATTAATCAAAATTACATCGAATATCAATTATGTCCACAATGTGTAGTTCCAACTGTGGTCTTTGAACTATGAAGGATCTATCAGATACTGTACTGGGTATTTGTTCAAGCCTTTCTCTCTGTAAAAGTACAACATTGCAGTGTATAAAGTACTACTCTATACCACTGCACCATACTGTAAAGCACAGGTAATGAACTGAAGAAACCTCTAAAAAGGCTGTCTTTTCTGCCACAGGACAGACTAAGATTTTTTGACTTCTTAATTCATTTTTCAGCGAAACATTAAAGAGTCCAAGCACTAAGCAGCATTTATATGTTTCTCTTTCATCAGTTATCTTAAAAAAAAAAGCTTTGTCTACATAAAACTGTATATATGAAACTTCAAAAATCTAAAATTATCTGCACAGATATTTTCAATTTCAATTGAGGTAAACAAGTGATAAAATGAAAAATAATAAAAACAAAACTTCTCCACATTCTATTCTTCCTTTCGAAAAAAATGGATGAGTCAGCTCAGAACCCAGGGTTGGAGTATTCAAATTCAGAAGGGAAGAATTTAGTTTTGGGGCTTCCTTCTTGCAGTTATTCTTTTCAAGGCATTAATGAACATAGTGCCAAAGGATGGTTTCCCCTTTGTGTAAGATTGTTAATTTTCACCATAGAAATTATATAAAATCTCTTTTTTTCTGAACTCAGTCGCAGTAGTATCAGTGAGTTATAAAATTGGCAAAATTCATCTAATATCAGATTATTTCAGTCCTTTAAATCCTGAATACAATGGGAATGGAAAGGGAGTCATTAATTCATATGCATTTCCTTTCTGAGCAGCTGTAGGCAGCTGAGGGTATGAGGTTACACAAACTCCTCCCGAAGCTTGGATTTACTTCAGTCCCATTTTGCCCAGTAACTCTTTTCTTTCACCTCAGACAGTTCTGTCTTCACCCCATGAGTAACTGCCTTGTTGAGGTGGGGTTAATGCATTGAGGTTTGGTTTTGAAAATTTGTCATTTCGCAACCCATTTTGGCAGTCAGTGTTACTGATACTCTTTTAGCTTCTAACTACCATAGGTGTTGTTCCTTTCGTCTCTCCCAAAAGATGACTCTTTAGGGGAAAGATGTCATATGACCAGAACATGAGTAGGAAACTGGCAGTGAAAACCCATCCTTACCCAAACCTTACATCTCCTCCCTCTCCTCCTAAGACTGTAGTTGCCTTTCATATGACCTGCATGTGCTTCTTGCATCCCAGTGCCTCAAATCACCATACTGGACATCAGAGACTCTTTGAGACTTTTGTTCAGAAACCACAAACTTGTGGAGTTATGGAGTTATAGAATCACAGAATCATTAAGGTTGGAGAAGACCTCCAAGATTATCAAGTTCAGCCTTTGACCAAAACCCTAGAATCTCGTGAAACAGTTGTTTCAGTCAAAACCCGAAGTACCCCAGGGCACAGCAGGTTGCCTGTTGTCTGGTTGCCTGCTTGTGTTACAGTGTGCTCTGACTGCACGAAGGCAAATCCAGCAACACAGCATCCAGACTGAAGAGAGCTTTGGGAGATGAAGGATCTGATCATGAGGGACACACCCCTATGCAATACAGGAGGGAAGAGGTAGAAGCGTGCCTGTAGGTACTACACAAGCAAGGCAGTCTCCTGCATTTTAAAGCCTAGGGTTCTCATCTCGTATTTGAGATAAGAATACACAAGTGAACAACAAACAATCAAAGAATGCTTGTTGCTGATAACTGACCCTCTGTTCTGGGAAGTCATGAGTATGGCTGTAGCTTTAGAACCTAAGTCCAAAAGAAAAAATTCTTTACACTTTGTCTTCTTAAAACAAGAGATTAAGCAGGTCATGTCTTTTTATAATGTAATATAACTTTTAGAACTGATGTCACTATAGGTCTGTATCATATGTAACCACTATCATTACAATGCCAGCCAACTCTGTCCTCTGTATTGTACTTCAAAGAATAAAAGCTGGCTAATGACTTCCCATATCTCTTTCTACAGCAAGAGTCTCTCTGAAGCAGGCTGCTGGAAATTATAGATCAAGCAGCTGCCTACTAAATACCAACAGCTGCAGAAGTGCCTTGCTGAGCCTTGGGTAGTACGTGCAACTTGCTTTATGTAGAGTTGCTTGGGAAGGATATTTGTTAGACAGACAGGCACAGACAGAAAAGGGAATAATTTACCTTCCTGGTATCCTTTCATGGCTCAATTTGCTTTTTCATATTAAACAACAGCAGAAATTCATATGATAATTCCAGTGACATAAAATCTAGAGAGAGAGTTTCTCGAGTCCTCCCTTGTCTGGGCAATCCCTCCCTGTCCTCAAAAGCAGAAATATGTTGGTGTTTCATATTTTGAAGCTTGCATGCATGCAGTCTCTCATCATGTGACAGTGATGGCTGTGACAAGGATTCGTCAGGGCCAGCAGACACAATTCACCCCTGGCTGGTGCTGCCACTGCACAGGACTGGGTCAGCCGTGCAAAGTTCAGTTGCAGCCCAGGGTTCCCAAAAGCAGCAGCTCAGGTCTCAGTGAACGTATCCTACCACTGCTGAAGGGGATCATGAGAAACAGCACCTTTTTCAGGCCCCACTGCTTTATGGTCTGTCAAAGAAATCTCTGACTAATAGCGACCACTGGAGAACTCTAAGGACCTGCTACTTACACAAATTCACATATATTGGATGTTTGCAATAATCTGGGGATTTGAGCCCTTGCTAATATTTTCCAATGTTGAGATTTTAGGTGATGTCAGACCTGTGAAAGGTAAGTTAAAAATAAATTCTTTAATTCAAGATAGGTTATGAAACAAGCAAAATCCAAATTCAAAACAAGGCAATGCAAGAGAGAAAGGAATTATGAAGACACAGACATACAGAATCAAAAGGAAGTAAGCTGCTGATGACTTAGATCAGGTTTAAGGGAATGTCTTGTCTTGGATGGTTCAGCTAACAAGCTGACAGGCTCTTCACAATCTTCCCAGTGAGGATTTCTCACATGACTTGTAATTAGAGAAGGGATTCAGCATCTGAAAAACAAGAGTGGTTAAAATGGTGATCAAAACCCTGGATAGGCATTCTCTGTAGATCAATCCTTACTTTTCATAAAGACCTGCTAAGTGGCTACCAGGCTTTCATAGAATCACAGAATCAAAGAATGTTTTGGGTGGGAAGAGGACTTTGAAGATCCCCTAATTCCAGTGTCCCTGCTGTGGGTAGGGATACCTTCAAATGGACCAGGTTGCTCAAAGCCCCACACAATCTCACCTTGAAGATTTCCAGTGACGGGGTATCCACAACTTCCCTGGGCAGCCTGTTTCAGTGCCTCACCACCCTTAAAGGATTTTTTTCCTAATATCTAAAATAAACCTAGTCTTTTTCCATTTAAACCCATTTTCTCTTATCCTGTCACTATCTTTCCTTGAAAATAGTCTTGCTCCATCTTTTCACTAACTTCCCTTCAGGTACTAGAAGGCCCCAAATTAAGTCACCTTTTGTCCAGTGCCAAAGGAGACACTCTGCTACACATATTTGATATGAAAAAGTATTAATTAAAATCAGGAAAGTGGGAGTGATGAAGTCCCTGAATCCTCCAGGCCCCAAGAAAAGATAATTTCAGATTTGGTCCCTTCATTCCTTAGGTTTTCAGATCTTGACAGGTTTATCAGAAGGTCACATTCTCTCTGTGCCCCGTAAGTGCTCCTTACAGATTAAAGGTGGAAGGACTGGGAAGTTGGTGTGGTGTCCAGAGCACCACTGCAGCTGCATGTGAGCCCAGGCTAAGCTGAGCACACCAGAATTTAGAGACCTGTATTAAACTCAGATCATTAACAGATGAAAACTCCCTGATTCCCAGACCATCCAAACAAAATTCATATGATCAGAAGCACAATATAAAAACCAAAGCATAGTACATATTTACTGATCCAGACCCGGGAGTGTTTTCCACAGCATTAGGCTCTTACCTCTCCAAAGTGGAAGAGAGATCCCTATATAGGAGAAAGATATAAAATACCAATGATAGAGTAACAGCAAAATTTTTCTATCCTGTTGAAGGTGTCAATTTGCCTCTCCAGTTTACCAGCCATTGCCCTTCACCCCAGAAAAAGAAGATGCAATCAAGACAACTTTGCCTGCTATGTTTGTCCAAACCTCTTCTGAAGTGATGATACTGCACCCCTCTACCCAACTAGGCTGAACAAACTGACCTTTAAAATGAATGAACCATTTTATCCTTGGCCTCCTGGGAGGGATTACACATGACAGTCATATTTAATTGGAAGAAGCCTAATAGGTTTATTCCTGTAATACAGAGATCTCTGCTAATTTCTATGTAGTTTCCCAAAGAGAGTACATAGACACAAATTGAACAATTACAGTGATATAATCAGAGATACAAAAGTAGAGAACTTGGCTTAAAACTCCCCCACAAAGACTGACTCTTGAAAACCTTTGACAACCCCACTGCTCCCACCTGATGTCTCAGGGTAGATGCTTCCTGGACCCTCAGTTCTGGCACACAGTGAAAACCCAATTAGGGGAGTTTATTTAAGTGAGATTAGCAGTAATTAATAAATTTAAAGATGAAATTGAGATGGGATGAATGTTTTAATAGACATCTGTAAGACAACAAAAAACAGATGTGTTTTCCTCAAATCTTTCCCCCATAAAATGTGTACCAACCTCTCTTTTACATACTCATGTATAAAAGGTCTTGATTTAGGTAGACCATAGCATAATGAAATCATGTTACAATAATATACATTCTGAGAACTCAAAGTTAATTAGGAATGACATTTCTAACATAGGCACGTTGGTTATCCTTTAAGGAAATGGCAGAATGCCAGTTTTTCTTCAGCAGTTTTCTGCCTATCTTCAGTGATGTTACTAGGGGGAAACAGAGTCTTCTAAACAATTTCCCAATTCTTCCAAATACTCTTGTCTATTAATCCACATGATAGCCGTATCTTTTATTTTCATAAAAAGGGTGTTTAAAAAAATAGCTCAGCATGCAAATAAGAAGTCTGACCACTGTGTCTGTCAAGAAAGTATCCAATTACCTGTTTGGAATACCTCCATGCCAGACAGATTTTAGTCTTCCTCAGCCAAAGGAGAGGAAATGTTCTGGATTTATAGAAGTACAAATCTAATTAAAACCAGGCCCTACCTTCTATTCATATTCCATTTATTCTCCACAGTTGTACCACATCTGTGCTAGGCTCTACCTATCGTCATTTCGAGACTGTAAATTGCCAAGTAGCAAACAATTCATGCTGCTAAGTTTATGTGCAATGTTAGTTCCAGAGTTTTATTGTAACTTAAGAAACAAAAACTACTGTGCTAAGGAGAATGGCAGGGAAGAAACATTCACAGATAGAGACACATCAGTCTGAATTATAGCAGTTACCTAACAGTGATGTCTGCTGAGTTGTAACAGACAATAATACAAGTGCACCAAAAAGGAGACCATTAAAATGAGATCCTTCTCATTAAGTGTTGTTCTTCACAGTCTCCCTTTCTGCCTTGTAAATGTCACATTTATTAAGTAGATGTAGAAATCATACAACATTCAGCTGTGAAAGCAATAATGAAAACAATGGCATTAGCTGATAATGTCCAGATCATTTTATGGAGGAAAAAGCTCAGGTAAAATGCAATGATTCCAGAAAGAATTTTATCTGGAGCCAGATATTCACTGTAATTCAAGGTTCAGTGAATAAACAGATGGTATTTCTTCCACTTATCACTTGGGGTGTTACAACACAAAGACTGGTCAGAAGAGTTGCCCTGCCCAGATGTTGCCATCCACTTCTCAGGATCCACTGTCCTCCATCTGGGAATGAAAACAGGCCTTTCATAGTGCTGCTGCAATTTTGTCCTGGAAGTCTTCATGACCGGGTGAACTGATTAAGTACATGTTACCTCGGGGTGACTTTAAACCATCATATAATGGTTTAAATGTTGTTTCAACATGGCAGCATCAAACTGAGACAATGGGCTATCCTGCCTCTGATCCCAGCCCCTTACTCACCAGTCTGACAGAGTCTCTTCCAAAAGCTGGAGACAAAGCACTGAACGTCTGCACCCAAGCTATAAAAACGAGAAGATAAGATATACCTGACCAAGGTACATTGGACTTGTCTACTTCCAGAAAACACATTAACAACCCCCAGCCAATTCTTCATCCTCTGGTCAGAGGCACACATGCATTTTCTGCTTTGGTCAGGATCATTATGGCCATCTCTGTATTCTTTTTCTCCTGGCCATCTCTATATTCTTTTTCTTCTGCTTTTTCCTCCCAAATTCTGTGAAATTTAGTCTTTGTAAACTTTTGTCCAATTAGACTTGAAAAATACATAGAATGACATATGAAGTCTGATTTTTAAAGGAAGCAGCACCCTGAAATGTCAGCCCCTTTTCTCTGCACAGTTGCTATGTGAATATCAAAACATCTTTCCCAAGTCCGTTCTCCTGGCCAAGGCACCACATTCAGCTGCATGCACCATTTGTTTTTTAAAACTCACCAGTGCTAAGGACATTTTATAGTTTTAATAAAGCCCTGACAAGTGGTTGAGTGATACGGCAAAAAGTGAGAGAACCTGGATGGAAGAGAGGAACAAATAAAGAGAAGCTGTATCTACTGCTACCGTTTTGCACCCTCAGTACATAGCACAGCTCGTGAATATGATTCCCTCTAAATTCCAGCTGTCACAGAGCCGTCAGTGTCTTCATGCTGAACATGAATTTCTTGCTAAACCACTCACTCATCTCAACTCTATGTAATGCTCATGTTGCTAAATGACTGCATAAAATGATTTCTTTAATATTTGTGAATTGTGCAACATGTGGAGCAGTATTCCCACAGAGATCTGAAATTTGCTACCTTAGCAACAAAATCATGTTAATTTAATGTGTGTGTGTGTTTAGTTCCACTTACTTCTTCAGATGTTCTACAGGAAAAAAATACACTGAGAGATACTCCCAGTTCCTAAATCTGGGATTTTAGTTTATGCAAGAATCAGGATAGTTAATAATATCATAAGCAGGTCACACTGGTATTCACCTCCAGCAAACCTAGGCAGAATCCTCTCAAACCAAGATAACCACAGGTTGATATCATTCCCAGCCAGCCCAAATGGGATTTGTCCTTCATCGAGATTTCTAGATTATTTCCTTCTCAGGTAAGGGCAGTTCTGTTCTGGATCAATTTGCCACAATCTGCACTGTTCAGCTGTCCACAAAATACAATAAAATGACACTTCCAGCTGTGCTGTATTTCAGAAGTTACAAAATGAATTTAATTTTAAAAGTACATAAATTAACACTTTTATTTTGGACTTAGATTAAGAGTAAATGAAACATGTTAAGGGCTTAATATCTTCCACTGAACCTATGGAGTGTCTGGGAGTTAGTCAACATAACAGCATAGTTCAGCCTACAGACTACCTAAGGGTTCCTTGTAGAGCTGAAATCCTCTTACATGTCAATTTCTTAAGAGATATCTTAAATCAGAACTAACCCTGAATTTTAAGACAAGGAATAATAAAACATATTTTAGAAGAAATTTCAATGTTTCAAACAAATCAACGTTATAAAGAATATTGATCATTTTTGTCAACCCTGGTCAAAGCAAACTATTCCTTTTGTATTCTGTGTTTTTCAGAAAGAATTTGGTATATTACTTTTTAATGCAAAAATGTGCCAGGACAATCAATACCTCAATAAGCATCTGTTATCACTGAGAGAGGAGATGTGAAGCTGAAAGCAGCAGGAGCATGTTGTCACCTGCAGCCCTAACAAAATCAAATATATCAGAGATCAGAGAATATTCTGAATTGGAAGTGACCCACAAAAATCACCACGTCCAACTCCAAACACCACTCCACAAATTATAGAAATGAGACAAAGAGGACCATTAAGTTTGCTCTGTTAGCTTTTTTGTAAATGGCATTTGCAGCCTCAGCCCCACCTGCACCCATGGGTGCTATTTTCCCTGAGTTACCAGAGTGATTCCACTTAGCACATGTTCACATGGTGTCACAACTCTGCTGGGAATCAGCATCACACACAATTGATGTTGGGTGATTGATTTTTTTTTTTACTTACAAGAAGTGCTTCATTTTCTTCAGGGACAGATTGTTTCATTGGTTTCAGGAAGCTGTAAAAAGACAGAAATGCAGTACTTTGATGTGTGCACAGGAACGAGAAAAATCCAGAGCACAGGAAAAGGCAGCAATGCTCCAGTGAGTGTCTCCAAGCCATTTAATTAAATTTTTGAACTGTCTTGTAGTCACACATTTCTGGGGGTGACCTGAAGCATCAGAAACAAAGGAGCAGAATTTGGTGCTCTGTTCATTTCTTTCCACTTTTAAGAGAGGACCAAAAGGGTCTCAGCATGGGCAAGCAAGAGGTATGTGGACTTTTGGCTTGACCTAACTGGCACAGAAAGGAGTGAGGCTCAGGCAGGACTCTGTTAACATCAGCTGAAAACAGCAAGGCTGCATCATGCTTCCTAACTCACTTAAACAGGGCAGACAGGGAAAAAGGAAGTATCACTGCTTAGCAACAGCATTTCAGTCCATTGCAGATGAATTGTGCCACTCGGCAGGACCGTGATCCCTTCCACCCCACTGCAGGCAAGGAGGCAAACATACATCAACAAGCAAATGCATAAACTCTAGTCAAGCTTTCATGAGGCTGAATACTAAAGCAATGCCTCAAAAGTTGGTCCTCATCTCTTCTTTTTCAGAGATGTGAGAAGGTGACTGGATTTTTGCCTGTTGGTTTGTTGGGATGGGCAGAAAATTTGCTTATGTTATTAACAATTAGGAGATATGAAGAAAAAATTAAGTAAAATCCTGCTCTCTAAAGCAGTTGGGGGCACAGTACGGATGTACACAACTAGAGTTTCTTACTCCATCTTGCAGGAGGGAAAGTACCGGTATCAGAAGGAGCAGAGCAGATAAATCAGCTGTTGCTTACTTCTAAGATCGTGAGCACAGGTTCCCTCCTTTTCCCGGGTGCACGGGCCAAACACACAGTTCCCCCCTGTACGTCTACTATGGCCCCATAAACTGTCCCAGAAATCCATATTGTCACTTTGGTTAAGGGTGACAAAGTCAGCAAAATGCAGAGCAAAGTGGCAGCTCTGTTTCTGCTCCAACCAGAAAGAGTAGCATCAGCATGTTCTTAACGCCCCATTGACTCCCGCATGATGGCAATACAGATGGTACAGTGAAAAACCAGCACTGAGAAGAGCTACATAAAACCTAGAATTTTAGGATCATTCTGCAGAATTCCATCCTGTTGAAACACATCTGTTCAGCTACAGAGACAAGCTGTGCTAGCTGCAGATTGATCTAAAATAGTCTGAAGAAGGGATGTTATAGCCTGCCCTAGCACAAGTGGGGGGTTAAAACAAACAACACAAACCAGCAGTTAGCTTTTGACTTTGGACTAACTTTGACTCACATTAAAAGGAGTAAAGCAGAACAAATAGCCTAAACTACTCAGTGAAGTGCATCAGAAAGCAAGTCCAGCCATAAAACACTGGTCTAGTCAGGGATTATATAGGGGTCTATCAAGTTGATTTAATACCCATCTGTATTCTGCAACAATTTTCTCTATAAAAAAGGAGTTTAAAAGGGTTTCTTCGTCTCACAAGCATTTACTAATGAGCCATATCCTGCTGTTTATTCACATGCTGCATTTCTTTAAAAAGTTCACAGATATTTAACCTGGAACTGTGGCATGTTTAGGGCTCCGAAAGTTATCTTAGGGAAAGAACATAATGATGAATATCTCTCCTTCCAGAAGGAAGACTATGAGACTGCAGATGGAACTGGCAAACAGCAGCACCTAGATACTCCAGCTACTGGTAACTGCAAACAAATATTGCAGATCTCTGCATTCTGTATATGGGGAGAAGCCTGTCTGCATCTCTGTTCAGCAGGGCCCTTTGCAGTCCTACCCTGTAACTACTGTGCTGCCTGCAGAGCTGGGCAGATCTGGGGAAAATTCATGAGAATATACAGGTAATGCAACCAGGCACAGCCCAGGGTTCAAAGGCCTTAAAAGGCCAAAGGCTAGGGAAACCTCAAGCACTTCCACTGGTGCAGACCTGTTGCTCTGCATTGGGATTTGTCTTAAGGTTTTTTGGAGCAAAGAAATGCTAAAGAAAATGAAAGGCTTAAATAAAACTGTACACCAAAAAAAGGAAAATCCTACTAAGCAAACAAAAAAGTGAAATCTCTCATATCCCAGCACAGACTAAAAATCAGTTAGAAGCTATAAAAAAACAGTAAGAAAAAGGCACTGATTCCCATCCCAGAAGAAAGGTTTTAATAGTAAATTAATCCAATATAATGTGTTTATTAATGATCAAGATAAAGGGAAAAAAATTAATGGAAATTTTATCCTCAGCTGAAAATCACTTAGCACAGTGAGGGCCAAAGAAGACAAGAGAAGGGCTCCTTCCTCAGCCCAAAACAAATGTAATGCACAGAAAATGCCCAGTAATCTACACGGAGAGGAATGATGTAAAGTCCTAGGATGAGTCCAAACAGACTAAAATGGTCTGAAGAACACCAAAGCATCCTTGTGATGAGCCAGTGAACCACATCATTAACAGGTATTGGATGATGTGGGTAATATATACCTATACGCACACACCTATGGATAACATACACCTTTATTACGACATTATTTGAGCCCTTCATACAGTTTCATTCATAATCATGTGTCCAGTTCTAATCACTTATTATTTTAAATATTTCAATGGAAGTGGTGGAAAATATATAGAAATGGCACCTATAGAGGACATTATAAAGGCACTTGTCAGAGAGAAGCAATAAACATTACAGACACTGAAAAGGTGAATCAGATACTTCGAAGTTTTAAAGCAGACACTCACATCCCCTACTAACTTACTAAAAAGTAACTGAAAATGTAGTTAATCTGGAAAATTGAAAGAAATCTATTTTAAAATCAGACTATCCTATGCAGATCACTACCAGAACTCCAAAAAAAGCAGTTGGATTTATAGAACAAAGGCAGCAGTGGCCTAGTTAAGATTAGAAACAACAAACAAACAAACAAACAAAACAAAGTTTCAGATATGCAGAGAAGTGCATCATTTAAGACTGGAGAAAAAAACACTTTAAAATATGTATTTAATTAAAAATTGGCCAGACAGGATTTCTAGTGCCTTCCTCTAAAGAATCTGATTGCTTCAAGAATGCAAGAGCAGTGACAGGTTTCCCCTGGAGTGATGTCTGCTCTTTCTGCCTGTGCTCCTAAACCGGGTAATTGGGAATTGACATAAAATTGTTTCACTTTAATGACGAAGAAAAATAGTGCATATTCTACTGGATCTTCTTAGAGAATAATATAAGCAGTTAAGGTTTTGGGAAAGCTTTTTTCTACTCCATTTTTATTCCCTGCTGTTTCCAGAACAATAATAAACATACTGATCTTGCACTTGACAGTGCCTTGCCCCTAAAAAATGTTCCCTGCCACAGAGCAGTACTAAAGAAGGGCAACTCAGTTCCCTCACAGCCCCATATATTGCATGGGAAAAATGTATGTTCACTAGGATTTTTTCACAATCATCCATTTCAAAGATACCAGGAGAATGCAGACGCTCATTTATTGACTGTAATAACCTGCAGGGTATTTCTTAGCACTCTGATTTAACAGCTAGCTGAATTTCCATTTTTAAAAATCTTTTTAAGACCACACTCTCCTTTTCTTACAAAATATGCAAGTGAAAGTAAAGCGGGAAAATCACATAGGTAATTCCAGAAGAAAAAGAATTATATATACTTATATATATAGGAAAAAAAATGCTTTTAGTTGCTAGGTGACAACATTTTTACCTGTTCTGTCAGAGTATTTGCAAAATACTTACAGCCAAGAACATTAATGTTTCAGCTTCTCATCAGTTCTATAGCAGGTGAAGATATTAAGAAAGACATAAAATCATGCTTGAGAAGCAAGCCAGTCTTGCAAGCACCAGCTAAATAATGTAGGACAACCTATTAAAGTTAGAAATGTAGATGGAAGATTATGAAAGGAGATTAAATTGATTAACATCTCATGCATATTGTGGGAGAATAACCAAAAGGAAAGATAAAACTGCTCGATAGTCCTCATGCTTGCAGGTAAGGTGCTCTGAGTTTTCAGCGTGAGGTGAGAGCAGAAGATACAATTTCAGCCTTCACACTCAAGTTAAACATCATGAAGTTGGATGCTAGCAGTTCTCCAGAGCAGCAGCAGATAAAATACAGGGCAAACTTGTAGGAACTACATCACCTGGAACAAAAAAGCAGTTGGAAGAATTCTGGAAAAGACCAGAGGATTGGTACCATGGATACCAAGAGGAAATGGTTTTATGCAAACAATTAAAATCATTATATATATCTTGATTAAGGGATTACTGAAGCGAGACACACTGAAATGTCAACATATTAAAGCAGAGAGATGTAGAGAAATCAAAATTTAATGACATTTTCATCTTCCAGTGGATTGTCTAAAGTCTGAAAGCAGAGTTTTGACATGTAAAAATCAACTAAAATGCTCACATTCTTTATTAATATACATAAAAATTAATATATGAAATTAATATTAAAGCCCTTTTTGCTTTGATGAATTATGTACATTCCCCTTAAAGTTATATTCGATCTAGCCATGCAGACCCAGAAAAGGGGGAACTGAAAAACAAGAAGAGTCATTTTCATACAAAATGAGATGTGCTGTGACAATTACTGTCCAGACCTTAACCTCAGTTTGTGACACCACTACCACTTTACTGAAAACTAACAGTACAGAGAACAAAGACAGTGCAATCCTCAGTCCTGGTAGGGATCAAACATCGTGACTGCCCTGACCTGCATAGAGGCTCTGTGCCAGCCTGAGCCTTGAACAATTGCTGGCAGCTTTCGTGGCTCTGGTGCCTGATTGCACAGGAGAAATCACCAGTGAAGAGGCCACTCCCTGTAGCTTTCAAAATATAGATACTAGAAAGCCCATATTGAATAATCACCCTTTTCAAATAATTTAGCACAATTATGGTGGTGTACTTCACCTCGCAGTAGCAGTTGTATACTTGGTGGCTACAGGAAAATAATTGGATTCTCTTAGCACTCAAAGTGAGCACAAATGAGACAAATCATATACCAGGAATTAAATCTCATTTAAAACAGTACAGTACATTAGTGCCTGGCTGCTTTCTTAATCACTTTTGTTCTGTACAGAGCATCTTCCTTAATCATTCTTTTACCCTATACGTAACACCCCCCATATAATTATACTGCTTTAACATTGTATTCTTTTGGATTAAGGAAGCACCTCCTCTGCTTTTAGTGACAATTATTCCAGTCTGTGAAAGAAACTGGTTACTTTCTCCCAGCAACAGAGCTGACGTCCATTGTGATATCTAAAATATTGCTTGATTAGTTAAAAGGTGATCATTTCCAGAAATCACTATGTGATAATTATCTACCTATTTTGGTATCATGCTTTTACTGAATTTGTCTCCACATATGTGGTCTAAGAATTCCTTGTTAGGTTTTAAGCCTAAATCTTAACAAAATAATGGAAACTACACCAAATTTCTTTGCCTAAAACAAAGCTCAGGTCTGTTTATCTTCACTGTCACTTGCCACCTCTGAAAACGGCTCCCAATTACATGTTTCTTTCACCGTATTTGAATGCAATTTTTTAACTCGGTAACTCTCTTAATGCTCACCAAATCTTTCCCGTCTGTGGCTACATGGTGTGGTTTGATGGTCCTGCCATTGTTGCAAGTGGACACGCATACATTCTGAAAACAATTAGTAAAGTGCTAATAAAAATAAATGCCTCTGGCAGCATCAGCAGTGAAATGAATGAATAAACAGGTGATGCCTAAGCTTCTCCTCTCTTTGGAGGTTATTAGTGTTGAAAAATCAGGAATACTTTGAAGTCTGTGTGCAGAGTATTACATAGTGGAGGCTGCATTCCTACTGAGTGCAGTACTCTGCAGCTGGAGATCCTGCTCTCTCTCTCTGAGGAGGTTTTATAGACAAAAAAAAATTGTAAAAAGTATGTATTTACCAGTTACAGGAAAAATTACCAAAATTGAAAGAAGTTTCGAATGGCAAACCATGAGGCCAAGTTCCCCATGGCTCATCAAAGCTCGATGTGTTCCATTCCAAAGCAGGATGTCTTTGATCTTTCATGTAAATATCACTGAATCAGTATATCCTCGTTTCACTCTTTGAGTTGTGACTCCCAGGGATTTACAACTGGTGATAATTCATGGCTGAAAAGAATTGGTCCAGAGCAAAACAAGCAGAGTAAGTGCCATTTCTTCAAGGGAACAAATATTCAAATCAGCCTTTATGGTTCCTCCAGATGGAAATACTTTTTCTTTGATGAGGAATATTAATACAACAGCAATGGGTCTTTTAATTAATTAGTGGGTCATTAATCTGCTGATCTCTGCAGATTATGAAATCTTAGTATTCAAAGAACTGAGAAGTTATTTCAACAAACTTTAAATGCTGAGCTAATCTATTCAATGATGAGTTCAAACTCAATGTGAGAAGAGACAGTGCTGTAATAGGAACTACTTGTTCCGACATCTGTGTTGCTGTTCCAAGACTTCATAGTAAACAAATAAGCACAGTAAAATTGCTTCATGTCTAAGCAACTATTTCAGCTTTTTTTTTTATGAACTAAGCACTAAGTGCATCTGGCTGAGTCTGACAAACTAATCTTCAATTATAAAAATTCATAACTGAAACAGAAAATATTTTCATTAATTGCAAAGCAAATGTAGATAATATCAGCAAAATTCAAAGAGACAGGACTGGCTTTGGGTTTAAATTCTTAAAGAAATAAAATTACTGATTTTTTTTAATTTTTAGGTGCTATTTAACTGTAAGTTTATCCTTAAATACCTCTTCAATATTTTTCCATGCAAAGAAATTATGATGCCACTCATAATTCTTTTTTTAAATTTACACAAGTAGGAATTTCAGTTTTATTATTCCTCCATGTAGAACATCCCTGATATTCTACTTCGTCTCTCAGGAAATCCTTACATTTTTCTCAACTTTTTCATGTTTTAACAATTCTTCTTTTTCTGACTGGCCTTGAAGACAACAATTTTGATATCCTCTGGGCAGAGCACTGTTGCATATAATCCACTCTCATGCCTCATCTTAGCCCATTAGCTGCTCTGTCCCACTCTCAACCAGAATATAATATTCACGGCTGTTGTCCTGCACCTGAAAACATTCCTGGGTAAAAGCTCACCTTTTCCAAAACCGCAACAATCACAGTGCAATATTTGTTCCTGACCTGAAGCTGAATTCTTCTCCCTGAACCAGTTGGCTCCTAATCTACCACTGCCCCCACCCTGCTGCAGTGTTTAGGTCCCACTGTCACTGCTTCTGGTTATGCACTTCTAACCCATCCCCTGGCCTGGAGCAGCAGGGCATCCACAGCTTTAATCTGAGGGAGGTGCCTGGACTCCAGCAACTCACCATTTGCTTCAGTTTTATGGGGTAGTAAACCACACAGCCATCTCCAGAACAGGCCATTGAGCAGAAATCAGAGGGGGCAACTGACCTCATCATGTGCAATCTGGGTCTCCTTCCCAGTGAAACTGGAGTCCCTGAGCAAGCAGAAAAGAACAGCAAGGACTTCCTCTAGGTTCTTAGGTGAGCAAGAAGCCAAATCACTCAAAAGTGTTAATTGAAACTGTCTTATAGTTTTCTTTCAGCTCTTTCAAAATCACAGGATAAGCAGAACAAATCTCTTGGCATGTTACACGTTTCTGACAGGAACCAACAGCAGAGGTTTAGAGAAAACAAGAAATGAACACGGAATGGCATTTTGAAGTTTTCCCCACTGCGTACCCCCACCTTCTGTCAAAACGCAATTCAGAGACTTCCTAAACCGAAGTTTGTGTCTGCACCCTTATTTTTAATGATTCTTTTTTTTTTCATGAATATATCTTTGAGCTTTTTTTAGCTTTCAAGGTCCACATCATGCGGTAGCAATGCAGTGCTTCTGCTGGGTAACAACTTTCTTTCTTGTATGTTGCATAAACCATCTGTGATCATTTCAGTTGCTGCCCTACAGTCTCAACCTGTGAGAAATAACAAACAGTTGCTCCTTACTCACTTTCTGTATGGTGTCTATGGTTTTATATGTTTCTTTCTGTTCAGCCTCCCTTTAGCAACTGTATGGTGTTTTTTTATCATTTTCAACCTTCTTTAGATAAAAGATAAAGAAAGCATGAATACACAGTGAATTTAGTGTGACATTGTGATATTTTCTGATTTTTCCAATGAAGTCCTCCCACTAATTGTTTAATACACCATCTGCCTTTTTGACCACTGCTGAACATTGAGTTGACATTTTTTTGAAGTATCCACAAAAATGCCAAGATATATTTCCAGAATGGTAATAGCAAATTTGCAGACAAATTTTCTTTGGTTTAGTTAGGGTTGATTCCCTCTCTTCCCCCCTTTCTCCCACTACTTTGCACAAATCAACAGTGAATTTCATCTGCAAGTGTTTTACAGATATTTCAGCCTCATTAGATTCTCTTACAAGTCCTCAAGCCAGATTTCGTGTTTACAAACCAAAATAGTTTCATACTGCCTATAGACACTTCCTTTGCTCTCATTCCTTTGCCAGATTCTTTGTGAACTTCTATCCTAGACTAAAAGTTCTAGATAAGCTTCAGAATTATATCCTTGTAATTCTGAGCTTTCCTCCACCTATATCAGCATGGGGGACATCAGAAATACATTAAATAAGAAGGAAGATTAGGAAGGAAAAGGAGTGAACAGACCTGTTGTATCTGAGACTGTTTTTATCTGAAATTATATTTGAGACTTTTTTCAAATAAAAGGTACCTGGTTTTTCTTCTCTCTTTACAAGTGGTGATCCCAAGTATATCTAGCTAGAGTCTAAACTGTTGATAAATGTGGGAACTGAGAGAAAAACAAGTGTATCTAGTTATAGGAAATTCACTGGCACCACAGAGTCAGCTCCATCCCAAACAAAATCTGAGGTCAAAGAGAAGGGGAGAGAATCTGGAATTGCTGCAAACAACAGTTTAGTCATCCAAGGCATTGCTGACCCAATGACTCCTTTTGTTACCTAGTAAAAATGTTGCCATGTAAGTTTCTAATTAAGGTTAGAAAACTACTTCACTCTTTCTTTTATAGCTCCAGGTACATTGCTCAGCATGCAACAACATTCCTGTGAAACCAGAAGATTTTTTGTTTGTTTTCTCTGGCACCTTACTTATTCTGCTGCCTGAACTTCGTTCTGTCTGTGTACTCATTCTGTAAAGCACACCTTATTTAAATGATGGTAGATTCCCTTCCTCCTCTGGATACCCACTTCATTTAATACAGAATATTTAAATGCTTCAACAAAAGAAGCAATGATCACTGGTAGGTCTCACCGTTTTCTTATCCCTTCAAAGCAACTCTCCCTTTTTGTGTTTTCCCCTTGAAGAAAATTTCTGTAGCATTGAGTACAATAATCTGCCAGCATTTCATGAGCCATAATGAGTTCTCGTAGAATCATCCTGGGAGATGCTGTAGATTTCAGACTGCCCCACCAACCAATCCCTTTCAAGCTCCCTCCAAAATGAACAAGACAATGAAAAATAAGGTAATTAGATAACAGTGGTCCAGTATTATGTTGCATGTTGTAAAAAATAGGAGAGGAAATCTATAACATTCAGCTCTTTGGTGTTCTGCAGCGAAGTCCATAATATTCGCAATGCATAAGGTTGGTACTGTTATATCTGAATACACACCTCTGGAAATTCTTCAGTTTTCACAAGGCAGAGCAGATATTCACATTAAAATCTATTAATTTAATCCACCAAAGGCCATAAAAATTCAGAGAATGCTGGACCATTCCTAACCTAAGCATTTACAGAAATCTTGTAGTTGAGAAATATTTCACTGAAGAGCTCAATCATGCCAGAGGAGCTTTCAACTGCTGATGCACCAGAGTTATTTGGAATATTCATTTTATGGTTAAAAATGAATTTGACTTAAGGTAAGGGAAAAATGCTTGGCGCTAGTGTGAGTTTACAGGTGATCTATATAAACTTGAGAGCAAGTCACTACAAATAACACCTTACTCACATGGCCCATTTCTGAGTAACTCTTTCCTTGACCTGTTTGGATACATTTCTCGGTAAAGATACCAGTTGTTAGTGTTTCTATTTATCCATGCAAGTCTAACAGTATAGATCACACAGGTTTCCCAGTGTTTCAGTACCTATTCTCGGCTTAAAAATGAACAAGAAAACAGAGCATATCTCCTCTTATTCTCTGCCTTTTAAATCATATTCCCTGGCTAATTCTTCTGGTGCTTCCTCCCCTTATACAAAAGGCTCAAATCATACAGTTACAGCCTGTAGATCTTACTCAGGGCTCAAGCAAATATTTGTGTATATAAGACATATATGAGCAGCTCATCCAAAACAAGACTTCTCTTTGTGTTACCTGTGAAGGGCCTAGTTTTGTTAATGCAAATTATAGTGCAGAGTCAATGCAGGTAACATGGTACAAATAACCATAAAAGGTGCAGGAAAGGCCTGCTCCAAACCTTGAGTCCACCTGAGCAGTATCCTGGGTCAGATATACTAATACAATCAGATCTGTGTTTCTTTTTCTTGGTTACTCTTTCCCTGTGTTTGCTGCTTCTAATTACCTGCAAGTCCCTTAACTTTCCCGCTCATCACTGCTTACAGGAGTGTTTGCTGCTTCTCTTTGAGAACTTTCCTACTGAGAGTATTTGTCAAGAGATCTCCCCTGCTTCAGTCACACAGGAACTTTCTAGCTGAGTGTGGGAGGCAAAAGCCCTGCTGCTTACAGATGGCAGGAGAGAAAAGATACAGATCCCCTCCTGCCCTACCTCTGCAGCAACTCTGAGAGTCCCAGGAACCCTCACCTAGAGACTGCCTTAGCAACCACATGTTAGTGGAGACAACCTCCATCTGTTTAGCCTTCCTGAAAATGTAACTGAGATCTCATCAAATCTATCACTTGAAGCAAAATGGGAATTCTTTCCCTGTATTTATTTTCTAAGAAGCATTTTCTCTTTGCCTAAGAGCACAGGACTCCACAGCCAGACTGACCATTAGTTTGTTATCAGCCCATGAAAGATAGGCTAGAAACGTGTCACTTTGTAGGTGTTACCCTAAAAAAGACTCCTGCCAAAGCAGAGCAGGCTATTTCCCTGCTGAACAAGCTACGGGAAAGGAGGACTGCCTTTGATATGAGCAAGGAAAGAGACAGGTCAGCCATCCAGGGGTCTGTGTACACATGTACAACTTCACAGCAAACAAAAGGGTGGGATTTTGATAACACCTCTAGAAGGGTCAATCCCTTTTCTCCAGTTCCTTTCCTTCACAAGGTCAAAGATCTCTGTCTTATGAGGTCTGCTTATCTTTGCTACTGAGGCACACTGTGAGTATGCTCACCAGGATTTCTGGTGTGGTTTGAAAAGTATGATAATGCGTTTCTTGAACATTTAGAAGAAGCCAAAAGATAAAGATGAATTCAGAAAGGAAACAGCTGATGGCTTACTGGCTGCTCAGCATCTGCTTTCATCAACTCAAAAATATCTTCATTTGATATGTGTACAGGGACGTTCTGCTAACATTCACTTGAATTCAAGACTCTTACCTTACTTTTCCTTTCCTTTCCTTTACCACCTCAATCTTGCTCCACACTTAATGGTATGAAGCACTTTTATCTAATTATTTGACTTGTTATAAAAATTGGCCTAATTACCATTTTCAAAAATGAAGAGCTCACAGAATACCTTTGACATTAAACCTTTATGCATTTGAAAGGATATCTCTAGGCTTAGGAGTTTGGTTGGGGGCTGTTCTTTTGTTTGTAAATTGCTCAGATAATGACATAAAAACCTAAAGGAGACTATTCATACACAATAACAAATTTCATTTTTCCTGTCTCTGTAAAGACAACAGGGTAAAATCCCTGATATTGCTCTAAAGTTCAGAGAATAGAGGGATACTGATCTTTATGATCATTAGCATACACAGTAATAATTCTCTTTAATTCAGTATTATAATTTTTATTTTAAAAATTGATCCCTGTCTAGACAAGTACTAAATCTCTGAAGCAGTAGTTTGTAATGCACGAAGAGTGAGTTGTAGAGCTCGGCTTTAAGACTGGCCATTTTCCTGCTTTACTGAAATACTGTGAAGTAGAGGTATACACAGAGCAAATGTGAAACACTGTAGCAGCAGGAAAGAGCTCTGAATGTCTTATTGATCCCCTGATTTTTCTGATCCTTCTCTTATCCACTGTTGATCAGTCTAGGCAAAGGTGCTTATAATTGTGGCAGGCTCCATAATACTATAGATTTCTAAAGCTTACACTCTAACTGCCAGTCTCTCCCTCTACTATCTGCTTTTCCCCCTCTTTCTTCCTTAGAGCACAGCTGCCAGCATCGTGTCTTCAATACTCTGCCCAGAAATGAGGATGACATCAGCTGGGGTATTTGGGGACATAAATAAACAATACAGTAGTTCCCTCTCTGGGGATGAGTTCAGGTCTTCTGAGTCCAGCAAACAAACTCCAGTGACTCCAATAAACACTACCTCCAGTTTGGGGTGTCTCAAGAAGGAACAGAGGGAAGGAAGAAGTTAACAGCAGCAGCTGAGACAATCAGGCAGTGCTGTTAGAGCAAGCCCAGTACTCCCAGGCACTGCATCTTGTTAGAACTGCCAAACTATCTTGGTAGGAGACAAAATAGATCAAAACTGCCTTCTCATAAAATTTTCTTTCTGAGGGTCAAATTAATTTACCTGCCCTTCAGCACAGTCCTTGCCCTCATAACCCTGTAGTACACGTGTAAAAAAGTGTCACTTTTTCCATGATCTGGGAATTAAATTACTACATAAGGGTCAATTCTATCTCTGTCAGACTTAATGTAATATTTAGAGGTCTCTCAAAGCCTTTCCACGCTTGGGTACAGGCAATCTGTGAGTCTGAGTTTGCTTAGACCTGGACTATAGAATAAAAATGATGATAAATTTTCCTACATGTTTTCATCTGTCTGGAAACCTGAGAGAAAATAAGTATTTCAAATAAAATCTGATTTTTTTTCTTGTACCTCATTAGTAGCATTGCCTTCTAAGTTCAAGGCAGTTAAACCAAATAAACCCACTGAAATAACTGAGATGATGCTGAGAGTCAAAATTGGCATGTAAAACCCTTGCCCATGCCAGTGATGCCTGAATTGTATGTAACTGACCTTGTAGAAGGCAGCATGATGGAGAGAAGGTGAGTTTTTAGTGAAAACATAATTGAACTCAGTATTTTGGTGAAAACCAAGCACTTTTGGCGAGACAACCACAAAGATTTCATGAGTTTAGGACTATGATACATTTCTGCACAGTATATTTGTTCAAACTAGAGATTTCTTAGACCTCAGTTTGAGTTGATGGAGGGATTTGCTACTTACAGAAAACATGCTTAGTTCAATATATTTGTATCTTGATGATATTGTAGGGATCTCACTACTCATGCAATTTTTGTGTACAATTCAAACATTCTTGTGTGTACAAAAACTTATTAGGAAGACTGGATATCCTTAAGCAGCCAGTGTGAGTATAACCTCTAACTAGACATACTGAACAACACACTTCCAAACAGCTGTCAAATTCCCTCAGCTGCTTGTGCCATTATTAATCTAGTGGTTACCACCACAAAAGGCAATTTTCCCAGGAAAACACAGATCAGCTTCACCCACCTCAGAAAAAATTTTTTAAATTACTGAATAAGTCTAGATGATTCCAGCTAACGCTATTAGAAGGCCTGAGGAGGAGATTAAAAAATTTAATATACCAGGAAGAAGTGATAGGAGAGTGGGCCAGTCTGTGAACTTACACCACCTTGACTATCACTTATATGGAGCTGATGTAATTAATAGTCGAGAAGCCCATGCAGCCAGCCGGGCATTAAAGCAGGTTTTGAGGAAAGCAGTGTCCTTCACTGAACTGCAGGGCAGCAACCACCTGCTCAGGGGCAGCAGTAAAGACAGAGGGAACGCTTTTATCTCAGGTCATTACAGCTGTTTCTCTGCAGTCACTGTGCATTTTAATGATTTTTCTTTGACAAACAGCAATTAGTATGCTGAAGAGCTTGACAGACACCCAAAGAACTAGTATTTTTCTTATCTGTCTGAAGGAAAGGATGGAGTTATGAGTGAGTTGAAATTTCCCAGAGAAGATGGAGCAGTACAGGTGAAAAAGAGAGAACTTTAAAAGGCATCACGGAATATGAAAGGCATCATAGCAACAAACCTCTGAAAGGCAGGAAGTAAACTTCGTACAAGAAGAGAAAAGAAACTTTAGATGGGCTTTACCGAAGAAACAAAAAGGCAAGCAGAGGTCAGGAAAGATGGGTATGCACGTGATCCAGGAGCAGCCTCCAAAAGGTTCATAAACTCTACCCAAAGTGTGTTTTAATCAGTATGACAGCAGTGGAAGGAAAATAAATGTGTGCAGGCTTTTCTTTGTGCAAACAAAGCAAGGGGCAGTGGTGCTTTCAAAACTGCCTCTTCCTCTATTGGAAACTCTGTATCTGTCACATTGGCATTCCAACCCGCCTGGAATTGTGGATGAAAGGAGCTCAGACTAAAGAAGTCCAGGAGTGCTCTGTTAACAGTGACAAGGTTGTTGCACTGGGGGCTCCACTCTGGCTCTTTCCTCGCACTTACTCTCTGTTTTTTTTACTTTTCCAGTAGTCTGATGTGCACATGGTTAGTGCTGTCTTAGTGCCTTCAGCTGTATTCCAGCAAAGTACAGAAATACTTTCCAAACCCCAGGAAACCCAGAAGACACCACATAAGAACCTGCATATGATGACTTTGTAGCAATTCAGAGAGTCACTTGGTCCATAAAAGCCTTCCTGAAAAATTTCTTTCCTATGAATTTCTTTTAAGCTTTTTCTTTTTAAAGGTCTTTCTACTGCTCCTGGAGACCTCTGTTTTCTCCAGACTACGCAGCACGAAGAGAGACCCTGTCTTCTGCTACCTGCCTTGCAGCGAGGCATCTGGCACATGTGTAGCAAGATAATGTGATTTCACAAGTTACATGGTTTAGAAATCACACATGCTGATACATTGAAAACTTTTAATTCAGCCAGAGCTACATAATAATTTGTACTAAAAATATGTATTCTAAACTCCACATCTGTATTTGCAGTGCAGAGACTTTTATCTGATTCCTGCAGGTACACAAGTACGTGCCCACCTTTACCTGGGTGGAATTTCCTTTAAGGTGCACCCGCACCTGTCTGGTTTTAGTTCAGACCGGAGGATGAAGTAAATCTCCCAGGTGTCCCCATTTCCTGTGCTTTGAATCATGTGGGGGAGAGGTATTGAGAAGATGGACCTCATGGGGGCCCAGCTGCCAAGCTGATCCCAGCCACGTCTCTGTCTCTGTGCACAGACACTTTGCCATCCCTCACATCCTCCAGGATGCCACACAAAGGTTTCACAATTCCATTTTGAGTTTTGCTGGAATGAGGCTTGGAATGAGGTAGACACCAGGAATAAGTTATGCTGTGATTGCCACCTTGTTTGTCCTGGTCAAGTGCAGATTTCAAGTCCTGCCCTGGGTTTCTTGGTTCTCAAGATATCAGTATTGCTGTGCACAAATTCCCAGATCAGGAAAGAGAAACCCAGCATTTAAACACCTGCAGTCTGTGCTTAGTTCCCTGTCACTTCCTATTCTGTGTCCAATTTTTCAGATCTGCCCCCAGGCTCAGCATTTTCCTTTAGGGCTGATTTTGCAGCAAGCCTTACAATACTGTAAAAATATTGGTCCAGAAATATTACTGGGAGGAAAATAATTATGCAACTAAAAAGCAGCACATATATGCAAGAGTAAGGTATTGCTGTAATTGACAACACTCATTATTCACGATTTTTTTTTAAATTTCTTTTCTCTAGTGGTAGATTTATTTTCATCCTTTATTGTTTGAAGAGTAAATCTCTTCAAGATCCACATCCTATTAAATGTTAAAGTGCCAATCACCATGCAGAAGTTAACACAGAATTAATTAATAGTAAAGGAAAAAGAATAAAATGTAGCCCTGGATACTACTATTTGTTTGAGGAAAATATAACTAGGATGAACAAATCTAACCAAAATTATTACTGATTTAGTTTCCCCCAAACAGTGACAGCCATAACCAGTGCATCTATAAGGTTCTCTAAGGAATGCAGCACTTTAATTCCCTTTTCTCCTAGCTTGAGACAGGTTATCAAATTCAGCTCTTTGCACCGTTTAAACCCCAAGCAATTCTTTGGACTTATGTGGGTTTCATGCTAGTATGAAATCCATTTAATAACCCAAAAGATCTGCAGTGTACTTTTTCTGTCTCCAGTTTAACTGCACTAAGTCTGAACATTGTAATCAAAATCCCGTATCACAGTTTGCCTTTGAGCTGTTTGAAATGGAGAATGACTGAAAAGAACCAGGGCATGGAGTGCCATGGAAGAACTAACCTGTGAGCAATTCAGGCATAATTTCTTTACAAGAAGGGCATTATAGAATAAATTGCTTGGGGCATTCAGGCAGCGAGGCAGGCAAGTACCATAAATCAGCTCTGAAATATAAACTGGGCAGCTGGAAGTGGGAGTAATAACGGGGTTTGATCTAGCTGGTTGGGGATGTCATTTCTGTTTGGGATAAATAAATGTTCTGATCTGCAGGTGCACAGCAGCAACTGGGGAAACAGAGGGAAGACCTGGGGCTGGCCAGAGGAGGAGGAAATGACAGTTCTACTCTAGGTGTGTTGCACTCAGCTGTGAAAGAGTCCTGTGTGAACACTGCCAGATAACCTATTTTACATGTTTCTTTTGTAGGGGCAGTTTTATGTTTCCTTGCTCAGTTCTCATCTTACTAGAAAGTCAGGAAGGGGAGGTCTGGGGACTTTCTACTTGGGTTTTTTTTGTGATTTTCTATTTTTTTTTTATATTAAATTTGGAGGACATCATCTTTTGCCCTTTCAGCTCAGTAATTGAATCCTAGAGCATGGTACATTACTTTTCTGGCCATTTGGTCATGGTCAGATATAACTGTCATCTCAACCATTCAGCACCTCCTCAGATGAGTAATGAGTGAGTGTTAGGAAGAAGTCAGGCTCTTTACTTCATGCAGAGCTCAGTCCAAAACTTCAATAAGGAGTTGTTCAGGGAAAGGCATGAGCACAGAAAGAAAATAAAATATAACTGAGAAAATATTTGAGGTGTGTTCAAATATTTGGTGAGGAATTATAAGAGGAATGTGTAAACATAGAAAAGGCATTACAATATTTTAATGACAATATAAAAAGAACTCCAACTGTTAAATGTGAAATAACATATGGACATACAACAGCTCCCTTCATTTCTCCAAATCCTAACGTGTTTTAACCCCAGCCAGTAATGAAGCCACACAGCTCCTTGACCCAGCTCTGGTGGGTTGGGGAGGAGAATCAGAAAAAAGGTAAAACTCATGGGTTGAGATAAGGGAAGTTTAATAATAGAATTGCAATAAAATAAAATATTAATAATAATGATAATGATAAAAATGTAATGAAAAGGAAAACAACAAAGAAAGAGGAATAAACCCCAAGAAGAGCAAGTGATGCACATGCCCTGGCTGTGCCTCCTTATGGATTCTTGTGCATCTCCTCACTGCCAGAGGACGGCAAGCCAAAAATTCCTTCCCTTAGAATAAGCACTACTTAGTAACAGTCAAAACATCAGAGTGATATCAACATTATTGTCATAATGAACCCAAAACACAGCACTGTACCTGCTACTGGGAAGAAAACTACCTCTATCCCAGCTGAAACCAGGACAATTAACCAAGCTCTTGCAACATTAGAATAATTATTTTTTTAATATATGACTGTTTGCACCATTGGTTTTCAAAATGTAATATGCTTTGGATGTGTTTGTTTCAGACTTAAACTCTAGGCCAGCCTAGAAGCCAAAGTTGCATTCAGGCTCTACCCAGGAGCTGGTTCTTGACCATAATCATTGAAACCAAAAACACCAAGGAGGAAAACCCAAGTCCTGTTGCTTTAGTAGTGACGGATCATTCTTCTTAGCCTTCCACAGCTTTGAATCCTGATGCTGTTTGCGCCTTTTCCTCCCCAAAGCTCTTTTCTTACTTTTGTTGTCCTTCAGTCAGGCAGCTCACACCGTACTCGTTTCTAAACGTGTCTGAGGCTGGGCTGCTTCGTCCTGCCTGTTGCTCAAAGGTTTGTACATTCAGCTTCACCTGGAGCTTTACCACAGGCACATTCCTGTTACTGAGAAGTGTGTGACCAGCATTAGGGGGTTTCTCATAGAATCATAGAATTGTTTGGGTTGGAAAGGACCTTCAAAAGTCTTCTATCCAACCCCCCAGCCATGGACAGGGACATCTTCAACTAGATCAGGTTGCTCAGAGCCCCATACAACCTGACCTTGAAAGTTCCCAGGGATGGGACAACAGTCACCTCTCTGGGCAACCTGTTCCAGTGTTTCCCCACGCTCATTGCAAAGAAATTCTTCCCTATGTCTAATCTAAATGGACCATCTTTTAGTTTAAAACCATTATGCCTTGTCCCAATGCAAACGTCCTGCTGAAAAGTCTGTCCTCATGTTTCTTTTATCATGAGAAATAAAGCACAGGCACCTTAACTTACCTTGTTCATAAAGCTTTTCCCAGAATTGACACCTTAATAAAAGAATTAACATTAAAAGTGGTATTCTAAATTACCTTGTCTTCCCTTCACCCATGTACTCAGACAATTATTGTCAGTTTGGAGGAGGGGCAGGATTGCTGTCAAAGAAGATTTTCACGCAAAAATTGTGATAAACAGCCTCACAGTGATGACACAGAATGTGAAATCCTTCACGTCTGCTTTCCCCAGCCTTCCCTTTGCTGTCCCCAGGGTGCTCTGCTAAGTGCTGGCTGCTAGATGAAGTGTAGCATTAGGGTATCAGAGTTATGATGGAAATTCACCTCTCTGAGAATTAGAAGATTCCTCTTCACTTAGCTTTGGGATGTGAGCAATAAAGTGGTGATGACTGAGCCTTACCCGGGAGCACCGTGCTGCACAGTGCACAGAGCCTGGCAAAGGCAGCCTTTGTTAACCACTGAGTTATACCATAGATGCATAAGCAATCACAGCTCAAGGGCTAAAGAAACACATTATAAATTCTTATAATTATTTGTTATGACAGTAAGCAGAGAACAGCTTAAATGCAGGAAGTATTTATGGGGCTGGGAGGAGAGCACAGAGGCTGAAGCGTGCACTGATGCTCCAAGGGCTGGGAGGGAGGATGAGCAGATTCCAGGGAATAAGACAGAAGAGGTTGCTTCTTCTTTCCTCTGAGATAAAAAGCTCTTGCACAGCCAGGTTCTTTCTACCTGTGACCCCACAAACTTCACCTCCCTTTCTGCCCTGGGCACAGCATCAGACACAGCACCCTTCTCTCTCCCATGATTTGTGTCAAGATATGGAAAATGTGGAAAAACATGGAGCTGATCTCAACTTACCTCTGTGCCATTTCCTCTCTGTCCCAAAGGTATTGGTACAGCCAGCAGGACTTCTTTCTCCTCTACATGCTCTAAAATAGAACAAAAGAAGAGTCCTCCACATTGAAGATAAAAGAGCAGGTTTGGGGCACAGATTCCAAGTTATAGATTGGTGCTGAATTTAGATATGAGAGGAGACCCAGACTGTAAGCCAGGATATTCTTTTTGCAAGAAGAGGTTTTTTTTAAAAAAAATAGTGACTCTAAAGGAAAATATCTCTTTCCACTCCCAACTGATCTATTTAAATGCAGGAAATTCTTGTAGCCTATAATCAGTTTCAACAAATTTTAACCTTTTGGAAGTACAATATTCAAGTTTTCTAAATTAATCCCTTCTTTTAAACATTATTTTTAAATTAAATTAAATCTAAGTACACAGTTCAGAGATTTTTAAACATTAAATTCCTGTGTTTTCACAAGACCAACCAATTCATTTTTCGTTTGGATTTCCATTTGAAAACTATTTGTGAGATTTTTGCTTTTTTTTCAATTTCAGACAGATCAGAATTATTATTTGCTTGAAAATGTTAGGAAAATTATTCTCTCACTGGTTTCCCGAATAAGTCCTTCATCTTGTAGGGCAACCACAAAAGAAATATTCATTTTACAGATTGTCCAGACCAGTCAATGCTCATAGCTAAGAGCAGTAAAATTTATTAGGCGATGAGACAGCTCTGAGAGATGTCTCTCCCTGGTAACACTGCAAGTGGAAGAATGAATTACCTCTGAATGTACAGTTAATTGAGATACCATGGAGCACAGCAAAATGAATGAAATTTAAATCTGAAGGGTATGATTTGCTGCAGTTTTTTTCACATTAGTTCCAGATAAACAGGAACTATTTATATGTGAGTGTATAAGGATATATACAGACCCTTATAAGAGTTTACATAACTTTATATATACATATTTATTTACCTACTTTCTGTGACACATGCATTCATACTATGTATACAGGAAATAATTTCCATTCCCTTGAGTTACACCACTCTGGAGCAGAGGTCTATATTTTTATGATGGATTGACAGTAGGACTGATTGTACAGAATTAACAGAGCAATCACAGTGCTGCCTGCTTGGAGAATTATATACTCGCAACACAGAAAATGAGTCCATATTGCACAGCAAAGGGCCTGAATGCGGAGAGCTTTTTGGGTTTACTGAGGAAAGAATGGCAATTACTTACACTGACAGAGATACAGCAGTCACTAACATGCCCTGGGTCACTGAGGACTGCTTTGTTTGAACACCATTTTAAGGCGAGGGCAAATTTAAACAGCATAATTCCACAGAAACAGCAGCTGAGCCTGATGGTCTGACATGCTGTGATTTGCTGCAGGGCCGGGATGGCCTGCCTTATAGCCTGTGCAACTTTCTTTCTTTTTTGTTTTTTGCAAGCTTTTTTTCCAATGACCGTAGATGCGAGAGAGCAGAACAGCTTAAATTAGTGAACGACTGTTTAGGTGGGTTTGGTATTTCACTTTATAACGGGACTGAGGAAAGCTGCAAGCTAAAAAGCAAGATCCCTGCCTGAAAAGGCATGTGAACATAAAATAATAATAATAGCAATAATTGCATCTAGCTGGAATTCAAATTGCCTTCTAAGCTCCATCAGTGCTGTTCATTAAGTGATGTAGAGTTAAAGCTTTAGACTTCTTCAGTTAGGCAGCAACATCCAGGGGATATGAATCTATCATTTTGTCTGAGGACAACAGCTCCTCACAACATCCTTGAAATATGCATGCTTGCAAAAAGACTTAAAGCTTTTAATTTCTGATGTTCGTAAGGCCTAATCTCCTCCAAAATACCTGATTCTTCAAATTCCCTGTATAGCTCCCTTATGCATAGCTAGATGTTAAGAATGCAAAATAAACTTAATTAGCTAGTGTGCTAATATCCTCATAACCCTTTGTTGTCACTGGAAGAATCTCATATTTGAAAAAGGGAGTGAAATGCATAATTTTTCCCCTAATGCAGCAAGAAAAGCTGTGTGAAAGTAAATACGAGCTCTCAAGACAGAGGCGAATATAGCTACATATTAATTTGTTCTTTTTTATCCAAGCCAATGAAAATTCATTTCCAAAAGTACATGGCAAGTGTATGAGTGCACTCCTGTGGAAAAGCTTCACCCTTCCTGGTAAAAAAGATGCTGCTGTCATTTCGTCATGCTCAGAAAGACGAGTAGATGGACAATCTTCCAAAGCATCCCACTGCTAATTTTCCATCTGTCCTTGTTAAGCAAGGAACAAGCATGGCGGGTAGAGGCAGAACACAATCTAGATCTTCCTTGGGTGCCGTGTGAGCTGCCACTGAACAGAAGAAATTAAGTTGGTAAATACAGTTTTCAGAAGAGTTTTCTGTGTTAACATGGCAATTTTCTTATTGTGTGTGGTGGTGATTTTTTTTCGTATTGGTTGTTCTGATTAATTTAGGTAATTAGGTAATTGCAGTTCAGTTAAAGTATATGATTGTTTCTCAAGGCATAAAAATTGCATAAAGAAATTGACATATTTTTGGCTACAATCCACTCCAGTTTGGTCTCTATGATCAAATGAGGAAAAAATGGGGCTATGGTATTAAATGCAACAGAACTGAAATCAGTAATGAAAATTCTGTAAACGACACATTTTTAATTGGATGGAAATTGAAAAAAAAAGGGGGAGGAGGTGGAACCTGTGTAAATTTACCCTCACTTTTTTCTCATATTATAAAATTGAAAAATTTTATAAGCTTCAAATATTTTATAGTGCTTCTTGTTTTCTAAAAAGAAAGAAATATCCAATGCTGAAGACGTTTTTCTTAAAACATTGAAATCCTCAGATATGTAAAATCTTTTATTGTAGATAAAATTTCCACGAATGCACACATTTGCTATATTAACTTCAGACATATTAAACACCTGGGACTAATACTAATGGCACACTGCAATACTAAGCTTCTGAAGATGCAAGAGCAGACAGAGGGGAAATCCACGTCACAGATTCTTTTAGGGGGACTACAGGCAAACTGATCACAAATCTGCCTGCTTGGTGTAGCCTCACGTTCAGCCATAAATCATGATAGCTGAGGCTCACCTACAGATAAGGGTCCCATGGTGGCAGCCCCACAGCACAACTCTACAGGGCACTGTTGGAGACACTGATCCTGCATTTTTGAGACCCATGATGGGTGGAAAAGGAGCACGATGAGCATGCACATTGTGCTGGCCGTCAAGCCAGGAGCTGGAGTGATGGGGACTCACTGAGCAGCTTCAAAGGAAAATTGTAATTACAGCTCCTCTGAAAGCACATTTAGCTGATTTGGATCCAAATCCTACACCATTTTTTACTGCATTCGTCACATAATCAGCAACTGCTCTTCTGTAGGGAAACAAGGCAACATGGAACAAGACAGGTGATGTTGGGTTTTCCCCCTTTCAGCTTGTAGATGCAAAACCAGAGGAAAGATTTATTTCTTAATCCCCACACCTAGCCCATATTTCTTCAAGATTGGAAGCAATCCATAGAAATTATTAAAAGATTAAACGTCTTACTGTAGAAGATAAGGTTTAAGAAAGAGAAGTTGGGAAGGTTTCTCGACCACAGCAGATAAGAAACTTTCACAGATACCAGGGGATATCTAATCTAGGAGAGAAATGCACAGCAAGAAACACTGACTAAACTGAAGCCAGGCTCAAATTCAGACAAGATATTAGGCACACATTTTTCAGATCAATACAATGTGCTTTTCTGGAGAATATACTTCAGATAGATGTGAGTTAAAGGTTGAATAAGGGGCATATCAGAAAAAATTCAGCACCCAGATAAAAGGGATTAAAGGCCCCTTCTGACATTCTAACTCTATTACTTGTAATATCAAGGATATCTTACAAATATTGAATATTCAACACCATCCATTTAGAAGGAAGGTGATCTTGTTTCCATGGCAACTTGCTTGTAGTCAAGCCATTAGTTGGTCACCACTTCTTTCTGGGATGCTGCATGTTTGTCCCCTGAATTCTTTAGTTCCACCAGTTGTACAAACTACTTAATTTAAAAAATAATATTCTGTATTTAAGCCAAACATAACAAATCTTCTGTTTGCATGAAATATAAGACCTATGCATTTTAATTTCTTTCTCAGGGCGATTACTTTCTCTTTTGTGATTCATAAATTCCAGCATATGCGGCAAAAAGTTATATAAAAGGCTTTTTAGGGTAATTATGTCTTCAGCTGGAAATTTTGACATTTGTGATCTCTCTCTTTGATCACTGCTATTAATATCTCCTTAGCAGCTATGACTTCATGAGAGTTAACTAATTGATAGAAGAAAAACTGCTCACAGTTCCAAGAGAAGCTTCTTTATTTCTGTACAAGTGACAAGGCTTCCCTGAACAGGATCATTACCTTTTCAGTTAACAGAATACTCAATAGACAGTAGTAAAAATATGACTGTGACTAGCACAAAGCTTGGATTTTTGTCTTTAGCCAGTACTTAGGTGTTTATTTATAGTGTACAGGTATTTGCATTAACATGGTGCCAGCAGCCTCACAGCATTTCAACATCCTGTTGCTTTAAGAGTGGAGGAAGCCCAAGGTAACCATCTTAACATCTGGTGAACTAAAGAAATGGGACAGAGATAAAAAAACAGAATCAAAATAACTGTACTGGTAGGCAGAGAAGTGACAGAAAGAAAGGTTAAGCTCATCCAGTTGCATGCCAAGGACTGCAGAGCTGTAAATCCAACAGCCATAGCTCCATGGAGCACCTACTGAGAGTAGTAAGTTGTACTGCTCTTTGCTGGTCTCACACTCTTTTCATTGACTATCCAGGAGCCCTAGGATGTCAGGTTTCTTAGGCAGTTCAAAATTAGATAGCATCAGTCCACCTCACAGAATTAAGGGGCCCAGCCACTGTCATACAAGAAATCCTTGGTTAAAGTGCGAAACTTGCCCACACATAATTTTGCTCCAGATCACGGCCTGGGCTAAGCTGCTGTCAGAAATCCTCCACATCCAATCTGAATTCTGCTTAGGACCTCTTCTGATTTAAGATTTTGTACAACACTCTCTGCCCCGGGAAGATACTTAGATTTACATCATTAAGAAGAAGCAATTTAGGAAATTTTCTTTAAAAATATTAGATTATAAAACCGTTGACACTCCCTATGATATGGCACAGTTTTTGTTGTTTAGGGAACAACTTAAATTCTTATTTGCTTTACCTAAATTAAAGCACAGTTATTACAACCTTCAAACCTCAAGTCTAGCAAGTCAAAACTGCTTCTGGTTAAATGCAATCCAAATGCAGCAGAGAGTTGACTATCACATGAAGTATGCTACGCACTCTGTGCTTTAAATAGCTCTCCTGATGATTAGAACTTTTCCTGATTAGCTCGATCAAGGACTCTTCTTCTTCTGACCATCCTAATGTAGGAGCCTCTCTGAGGACAATATTCCCATGAATGCAGTACTCCTATTTACAACTCTGCATCTCTGTTTTATCCTTTCTTGCAGACAAGGAAGAACAAATTTATATTTTCTCTACTTTTTAACTCTCAAAATTTGGGTGGAAAAAACTTGAATGAAGAAAACCACTGCCTCATTCAAGCACACAGGCTGAAGTAAGCCAACATCCATATAAATGGGGTGTGGAAATGATGTATCACTAGCATAGCTGTTATAGTATGTGAATTGGTTAGATGTGACATGGCATATCCTTTTGCTAGCACATTTTATTACTTCTTTTATGGTTGAAACATCAACTTCTTAATAGAAGTTATGCACCATGGATACAGTAATTTATTTCCACCTCCAGGAAAATTACAAATTTCAAATCTGCCCTCACTGTTGCACATCATTTTTCAAATAGAAGAGCATAACTCTGATGCCAGAGTTTCCATTTATTTATAAAACTGCTAAACTGGTCATCATGATTCCCCTTGTTTTCTCCCTTCCTCAAAAAACTGCCAAAAAAAATGGAATTACAAAAGAGATTTCAGAGAGAAAAAAACCGCAGAGGCATTAAAGCATGTTTCTTATTAGGGAGGGATATGGACATTATCAGTGTCAGAACAAGGGCAGGCCTCTGTTATCAGATGTATCACACCCCACACCAGCTGGACAAAGCTAAATCCCCCATGATGTGTGGATGAAGCACCTTTCTTTGAGGATGCCAGGCCTGCCCATGTGCTGTGAGCAGCAAAGTGTTACCTAAATTCTAAGCTGCACAAGAGGTTAGACATTGCCCTGACTTCAGGCTGAATTAGATTTGTATCCTTGCACTCTAAAATTTCTAACAGAAAGTAAAAAGATAAAGTCCAGGTTTCATAGTCCCACAGTCTATAGAAATTATTTTCATTTCTTTTTAGTCCAAGTTCTGCTAAAACTCCTGTTGTTAAACAGCCATCAGTCACATTTAGGGGAGAAGGAGCATCTTTTTTCCATACAAAGATATTCTGCAGGAAAAATGAATGCAACTTTGGAGTGAAAAGCAGTTATTTCCTGCTTAATAGGCAGAAGAAACATCTAGGAGTGAGGTGTTATGAGGCTGAGCTTTACCAGACTTCCCATCCCAATGAATCCCTCATGAATCACTGCTGGTCAGGCAGAGAGGATAGTCACACTCCATTGCACCTTTTATTGCTCATCTGCATTCCACTGAATTTGCATCTTCTGCATCCCTGCCTCTCCCTTAGGGTTCTCTATCTTCTCGTGGGATACTTTTCCCTTTAGATTCTTCAGTTGCTAATTTTTACTGTTTCAGCATTTCCACTTCAGTCTCTATTTTTCACGTTTATAAACATGTCCATGCACATCTTCATAACACCTTGACAACTTCCTCAGTGAAAGCAAGCCAGAAATCACATGGCTCCAGATGCACCAGATCAGGGCTTGGACACCAGACATCTGAACAGGCTGAACCTTGGGCCAGGGCATGCTCTGACCATTGCAGTTGAAAATTTTTATGACCTTACAGAAGTCATGACATTTATTAGTCTTTCTTTTCCCTAATTGTTTATTTGAGTTCATGTCCTCTAATACTTCAGTTAAGGCAGAGTCTGGCCAGGGCACAAGACATTAGCTGAGTCTCGACTATTTTGAAAGCCTTTTCCGTTGCCTGTCAGGTCAGTCTGTCCCACTGTCACAACAAATATCATCTCTCACATCATCTTGATGTCAACACAACAAAATCCACACTGTCCCACCTGCACGTGCCAGAAATTAAGGAAATTCAAAATCAGGTCAGAAAAATATTGCGTGGTAGATTAGATAAAACATAAATCTTCCAGGAAGTTTCCAACAAATACAGAATGATCAGCCTGCACCTCACCTGCCCGGGGTCGAGTCCCATTCCTTACAAACCCACCGCCACCTTCTCACAGCACCAGCAGGGAAATGTCTGCTTTTATTTCTGTAATTGCTGCCTTGGTGCTGCTTAGCAATTCTTCTCCTTTGGTAGGAGAGCAATCATTCTCAGTAGATGTCAGAGTGCGACAGCAGAGTGCTTTTTTTTGGAGTACAGCATGTGGAATGATGATTATGAGTCTGAGAGCTGGGGAGAGCACTCCTCCCTTTGGAAATTAGGCAACTGACAGATGTTAGAACATCATTAAACATATACAAAGGCGCAGGGCCTTCTTGCAAAGTTCATTGCTCTATTCAAAATTGGCTAATTCAAGGAGGAGTTGTTTGCTGCAACATAGGTTACTCAAACTTATCTTGTAGGACGGTGCTGGACTGAAAACAAAGGTGCCAGTGACAACATTCCAGGAGCACTGGCCAATTAATCTCAGCAGCAGAGACTTTTAAATGTCATCCAAATCTCATCTGTGGGGCATGCCAAAAATATTTTGTACTTTTCACAAACTAACCCTGCTTTATAGCCAGGTCTGTCTTTCTCATGAGATCGGAGGAGGAGCTCTGTATTTGTGCCTTGTGAAACAAGCAACTATTAATCCAGTAGGAAACTTTATTGACAACTCAGTGTTGAGAACAAGGATTCTGCACCAAGTTTGAGCCACCAGAGATGACCGAAGTGTCTAGCTTGGTCCTCTCTACACCTAGCGAGCCTAGCAAAAGATGAACTCCGTGTCTAGAAAATGGAAAGATTCCTTATACAAGAGATTTCAGATAGCTGCAATAGTGCCTGCAACTTTGGATATGAAGAGTAGCAAAGGACAGTACTTAGACAGAATTCCCATGTGGGGGTACAAAGAGTGACTGGGAAAAAGACTGTGACAAGAAAAATTAAGGAGAATAGACTAGGACAAGATACATAAGGAAAACAGGATCTAAGCTTAGCAAAGGATAAAAGACAGGAAAAGGCAGAGGAGGCTGCAATGACCAGAGGATACACCCTGTGATGCCAGAGTTCATCTCTTTTTCTGCTCCTGGTAAATGCCTCTGCAGCCGTTGGCAAAGCTGTAACCTCACCCCTTCTGCTGCAGGATGTGACTGGAAAGCTGCAGGGGCCACAAGGCTGCCTTAGGCTGCCACTCTTGTTACTCCACCCCTGAACCCTCATCGGCATCACCACCCAGGAACCTCCCACTTTTGCATATGCAGTCACAGCAGCAGCTTCTTTTAGAAGCATTAGGTCCTTGCCCATAAAGTAGGAACAAGTGTGTTAGTGTGCTCTCTTACTTCATTGTGCATGATTACCTTTCATGAAACCAGAGGTTACTATTAAAGACACAAGAGCAAAAATTCAAACATAATCATTAAAACTATGGAAAAAGTTCTAGAGAAGAGTGTGCTTTCCCCAGAAAAAAAAAAAACCTTTTAACAATTTTTCCACATTTATTGTTTGGGTGTTTGGCTTTGTTCTTGTCCTGGGTTACAATGTATTCTATTACCATGAGCCATTGAGACCAGGTATAGCAATGTTCCTTGCCTCCTCCCTCTGGACTATCTCCTGTTAATGGGCCCAACAATGCCTTGCTGTATGACTCAGAGGTAACTCGAACCTGGGCTATCTCCTGTTAATGGGCCCATCAGTGCCTTGCCCCATGACTGACCATCCCATTGTGAGATGCTCCGCCCAGGGGGGAAGGAACCAAGCATTCCCACCAGGATAAAAATCTGGGGCCTGGAACAGCAGAGGCAGACTTACCTACTGGGATCCCAGAGGACAAGATCAACACCGCTGGATTTTCCGAGGAAGACCAGACCCTCCTACAACACTGCTGGACCTTCATAGGAAGACCAGACCTTTCAACAGAACCATCACTCCAGGAGGACTGCAGTCACCATCTAGTTGGACTGTTACCAACCCCCGGACTATCAGGGGGTCAGGTTTGTGCTCTGACCTTGTCAGTGGGTTGTTTTTTTTGCGCTACTGCATTTATTTTATTTTTCCTATTAAATTGTATTTCTGACTTGGAGTCTCTCACTAGTTTGCTTTCAAACTAGTATAGTTCTTTTACATCTACTTACACTGCAAGTATTATAGTATCTTCTTCCTAAGCGTTATTTTTGCTGTTGTAATTTGTCACTATATTAATTTGTTACTTAGGTTAAAAAAAAAGTTATTCTAAGAGTTAAGAAAATGCATTCAGGTTAAACAGCATAAGAAATATTAAAGCTTAGCTCCAAGCTCTGCCTCTTGCAGTGGCAATTGTTGGGAATACAGAACTGCCTAAGTAAGAGGAGCAATGACCTTGTGTAGAGTGCAGTAACAGATACTAGGGCACAAAGCAAACAGATTTGTAGTTGAATGGCCCTTACATAAAGCATTTTTATTATATAAGAGACAGGAGATGGAAACTATTCTGTGAACACCTCTTCCAGGCACAGTGCTGCCAGCCTGGACAGCCCATTCCCCCTTCCTCTGAGGGAAATGACAGGTTTATATTTAATTCCACTGGCTTTTACCCTCTCACTGCCACATAGCCAAAGCTTCTTTCTTCCTCCAATAAACTGAGCCTAATCTCATCTCCATCAGACATCTCACCAGCTCATGTAACATTTACAAGCCCCTCATCACAGGAAACAAAGCTCCTACCAGCAAGCCACAAAACATCTTCCCCTACAGAACAGAGCAAATCCAATCAATATGTGCAGCTAATTGAGACAAATGAGCAAGTCCTGGCAGCAAGCAACCAGGGTGATGACTTGGTAACAGATGGTGAAGGATTTGGCACAGATGGCTCTGATCCAGTTTCCTGAAGGACCTGCAGGAGGCCCACGCACAGTGCAGTGGTGAGCAAGTTCCAGATGCAGGAAGCTGGGCCAGGATAACCCTATGAAACCACACAGTATTGCATCAGTTCTTGCAATACTACTGCCCCAGCTGAAGCACATCTGCTCTGCATCCCACCCTTGCTCTGTTCTAGGGATGAGTTGGAACAGGACAATTGGTAAAACTTTTTTTTTTCCACTCAAGGAAAAGAACCATAAGTAACCCTAGGAAGGCAAAACAAGGTAAAAAAGTCTCTCAACAAGCCAAAGGGCTGTCTGAGGACAGTCAGAAACCCTCACTGAATGGTTTTTTCTTAACATAAATTTTCTAAAATTACTTATACATCTTTGAAACATGTCAATTGAGATGCAGCAAAAGAAGTTTCTTTTTTTCACTACACATTTCAACGAAAATTGTAGAAAATATTTTATCAGGGAGCTAAAAATGGTATGTTATTATCAAAAGTACCAAAGAGATAAAACACAGTACTGAGCTACGTGAAGTACAAACATTAGCATTACAGGGTTACCCCTCCTAGCTCAACCTAGTCAAACACTTAAAACACCCAATTATCTAGCATGGAGTTATTTAGTCCACAATTCTCATTAGAAGTAATTAGATGTGTTAATTTGATTTAATTTTTTCACAATATAGAAAATGTTCAGACTGATGTCTGATAATCTGATGTTGTCATTCACAACTGAGATTTAAGTAACCTTAAAAGAGATAAGGTTCTTCATTATAATCATGGAGATGTAATTAACATCAAGCTCCTGTTGAAGTCATCTTTCCAATAGCTTTTCATTACACTCTTTTTGATGAACCAGAAACAGTTGAAAAATTAAATTTTTAAGATTTATAATGCAGAACTGTAGAAGTTAGTCTTTATTACTAAACCTGGGACGTAAAGGGATATGTCCCATTTTATATTTCAGGTAAGCTTAGCTTTAAGACATTTCTTCACTCAGAGGAATGGAGCTTGCTTTCAAAAAAATTGCATTTTCTGCACCTCAAAAAGAAAATATGTGTCATTTGCAAAGGACACAAGATGGGAAGTATAGTCAACATGGTGTAGAAATGGATTAATGTACAGGAGCACATGTAGTGTAGTGTATGACCTTGAAAAGGTGTGTAATAAAAAAAATCCTGTGGTCGTGTTCATAGGGAACAGAAACTGGCATTTTCCTGCCACGGACTATGGGCTTCCAGTCTGTAAGTGACAATGAATGAGGAGGAAGTAGGTGTATCAGGCAATCATGTGACTACAAGCTATCAATGTGATGCCGACATGAAAAAGATAATTGTCACTCCTTATCAGGAAAAGTATTTTCCATAGAGACAAGGAGTTATTAATGCCATTTCACAAGGCACGAGTAAAACTTCATTTGTTGCACCATATGTAATACTGGCCACTGATGTTGAAGAGAGATTAACTGAAATCAGTATAAGGCAGAAAAATAGGTATTAACATGTTCAGAGTAAGAAGAAACTAATTTCTGAGAGAAATCAACAGACTTTGCTTAACCTTATAAAACCACAGCTGCAAGGGCTAAAATGTTATACCACTATAAATACAACAATGAAGTAAAGACGAGATGAGGAAAAAGGTTATGTAATTTTAAAGATAATTATGGTAGAAAAAGACGACCCTAAATGGATCGTGAGTAAGTGTACATCGGAAATGTAAACAAGATTTCTAAGCTATTAAAAAAAAAATCAAAATTGGCTTCAGTTGAACTTTTCACCAGTGGGAGGTTAGAGCTCATGGCATCTCAGCATAGAAATGCCAGTCATAGTTCTCTTGCTAATTTATTTTTTTCAAAATCTCTATTAAAATGCTGTCATACCTTTCCTGGAGGCTACAAGGAGCTCTATAACAGCAGGAGGAAGGAACAAGCAACTAGGAAATTCCGAGCCTGGAACTTGCAGTGACACTTGAAAATCTCTGTTTTCCTCTAACAGGCCCTATCTGTCTGCCCAGGCATTGTCTGCACTGACAGGAGACAACCTACAGGAATTGCTGTTGCATTGAGAGAAGTGTAGGACATTTTTGTGAGGAAAGAACAACCACAAGGGCAAAGTCTGGTCTAGGGACAGGAACCAGAGCTTCTGTGAACTGTACTGAAAAAAAAGAAAAAACCATAAAATCATAAATTGATTAAATTTTACTAGTGGGATATTTCTTCTGTTTTCCTTATACCTTAGGACCTCAGGAAAATCTTCTTGTTAGGCAATTAACATTTTATGGATAGGTCCAGTTAAAACAATTCTGATGTTGGCTGCCCACCAAAGAAATGCAAACCTCACAACTGATCTTTCATCCACTATAGTCAGGCTCAATGCTGTTCTCTAGAGCTCAGTGCTGTTCGTTTTTCTGAGCAAATAAGCAGAATTATTTAATAACAACAGCTGTCTCGTATCTATCCCACTCGTAATTCCATTAATCAGAAAATCCTATACCAGGCTTAACAAATGTAATTTTTTTCCTCACTCCTGAGCTTTGCTGCCTTGACTTATTAGTGTCAGCAGATGTTTTAGAGTACAAGCAGGAAGCAGAAGCAGGTACTCCAACCCTGCAGTCCAAATGGGCATGAGGCAGGAAAGCAAGCCATGAGCACCTGCCTAGGAGGTACCAAAAGCTCAGCCCTAGATTTAGGATACGGCATGTTCAGTATCACTGTAGATCTAGAAAAGCAAACCACTTAGAAAGCAAGCCCCTGACTGGACCTGATGGGTTTACAAACTGGGTTTTGGCCTAGTTGCATTACCTGCAATGCAGCATTTTAATGATATGTTCCCTTAGCCAGACAATCTACCAGAGGTCTTTGTGAAACAAGCCAGCAGCTTTCTGTGGGCTGGCTGAAACTCAACCTAGTCTACAGCTTGAAAAGCGCACAGAAGTGATAATTATACAACTGCCACACAACCTGTCCAAGCAAAGAAGCAGCAAGAGGCAGAGAGCTTTCACGTCACTTTTAATGGCCCTAAAAAAAATGTGTTTTGATACATTGTACAACACTGGGTCAAATTTTCTAACTACCCTTGCTCCTCCAAGGGCTTGAAGAGGCCAGCTAGCAGATATACTGATAGACTTTCAAATTAATGGTACCCTTCTCTGAGTTGATTTTCTTGGCCAAATATTTGCCAAGTTCAGAAAAGCCCGAACACTGACTTGGCCTTTGTATTATCTCTCTTAGTCTTTCATCAAATTGGCTCATCTTGGCTTTCATATCTCCTTTTCACAGCTGTCATAATCTCTTTTACCTACTTCAGCATTGCCTATTATTTCCCCACTTTGGATAAACTTTCAAGAAAAAAATCAAGATTCAGCCTTTGCAATATATGCAAAATTAATTTCTGCATATATATTTATTTCAGGAAATATTTTATTTGGCTTTTCTTTAAGAATTAGATCATGAAACCATTAATTTTTGCTAATTTTACCTACTCTAATAATCACTGGGCAGCATCAGCTGGTAAGTTGGAAAAAGTCAGGACCAGCGAATTTTTCCTTGTTTGTATCTTACATTTCATTTCTTCATTAATTAAACAGACTCTCTCTTAAAAATGTTGCAACCAAACATAGCCACTCTAAGAAAAGTACCTGAAAGAAATAGATATGCTGTATATTGAATTTTTTTTCTAAGAGAATGGTTGCGAACCATGAAACAGTTAAACAGTTTAAACACTGAAACTGATAGCTACATGCCAAATAAAGACTAAAGTTCCAGCATGATTGTGGTGAATCTGTCAAAGAAAATCCACCTCCAATGAGAAAGTCTCCACCCATTTTTGTTCATACCATTTTCTGGTATTAACAGTACTGAGGTTACATATAGGTTACCAGTTAGGATAGAGCTCTTTCTTTCTCCAGAGCAAGTTAGATATTAATTTGATCTATTTTTTCCAAGTTGTTTATACATCATAATTAATTATGTGCATTACTATCAGCCAAAAAACCCCCAATTTAGTGACTGATCTATCATATCACTGACAAATGTATGATTTTCTTTACTTGGTTTGGTGGGGTTTTTTTCCATGGCTTTTCTCTGAGTGATTTTTATTCTCCTCCTGCTCTGAAAACAAAAATGTTCCATAATCTTCACACTAAACTGTTTTTAACACCAGTGCATGTCCTAAAGGCTGAAGGAGAGGATTATGACCTCCCTTTGCTTCTCAAGGGTTTCAGAAGCAGAGTCCCAGCAGCATTTGTTGCACGTTGCTTGCAGTGGCAGTAACACTACAGACCCAATGTTAACTCTATCTTTGAGTTTCCAGTCAAACTGAGAAGGCAGAAGGCATACGGAATTCATTGTCTCTTGCTGCAGTTATCTGTCCTGTTTCCCAGAGACCAGTGTGGGCTGCTGTTTTGTTCTTTACCTTACAATTCTTTACTAACTGAGTCATGTATCAGCCACTTTAGTATTTAAAATATACAGGATGTTAAACTGTTTCTTAGGCCTGAAATTACCCAAGCCTCCTGTACATAATTTTTCAATATCAATCCAACACTAATATTCTGCCAATCTTCTGAAACTTCCTTAGAGTTATTAATTATCTTTGTGAAGATAATTCCTTGGCTGACAATTTAAAAATTCCTGCATTCAAGTTCAGATTTTTTTTTTTAATAATTGGTTTTAATTATAGCTGCTTTCAATTCCAGCAGTAACTGAGGAGAATAATAAGTACCTTCCAATATGCTCTCTAATACATCAAACAGAGGCAAGAAATAGTTATCAATTCCATCTTTATGGTCTGTATAGTTACTAACCTGACTACTTTGACCATTTCTGTCTAACCAAAGTCAGAGCTAGTATTTAGTTTTATTCTTAATATGTGTGTGTGGGATTCTGTTTTGAATTCCACCTGTTGGTTCTGCTGTGCCTTAAATCATTCCTCCCCTGCTGGGGGAGGATTTCTAAGTCCTTGCCTGGATTTTGGTCAATTAACAGACATTCAGCCTTCTCTGGTCGCAGATAGTTTATTAAGTCTTATCAGAAAAGTTAAGAGTACAGCAGAGGGATGGGAATGCTGAGGATAAATGCCCAGAATGCCGCCAAAATCAAAATAACACCACGTTTTTAAAGCTAAACAATTCAATCAGTGCTTGAAACGACAGATATTTTCACTTTTCTACCAATATTCAACAAATGTTTTTAATACATCCACAGGAACTGCGGATTTTTCTATCCAATCACTTTAAACAATTTTTCTGCATTAAATGGAGTAGCATGAAGAACAAGAAGGAGGTTATAAAACAACAACAATCCTCCATTTTGGAGTTTTTGCTTTTTATCTATTTGCTACTTTAACAAACCCAACACCTTTATATTTTCACCCTGTGCTACCTTACATAATATTCTATCACCTAGTTCACACCGCAGTGCGTTCAAATTCTTCCCAGAGAGTTGGCAGCTTTCTCCATGGACGAAGGTCAAAACCAGTGTGTTCCAGGGAGGTAAAACTCCTTAAAGCAGGCAGGGAAATATTCCCCGCACTCTGGACTCCCACATGTGTGTTTCTATTGATATTGTCATTTTCATACCTTCCTTGGTCTCCAGTGACCCTTAGTTTCCCCAGCTTTGCTCTCTTAAGATAATTGCATCTCACCCCTGTAACTGGGGTAGGATGACAATACACCAGATTTCCCAGAACTTTTCAGCCTGAGAATTACAGAGCATCTCATTACACATCCCTGGAAGGCAGAGCCTGCAGCTGTACCATGAAGGTCAAAAGTAAGAAGCCCTCGTATAATGGTAATGTAATATGTGTATATATATATATATATATATATATGTAGTGTTGCAAGAAAAAAGTCCTAAACACAACCCTTCTGCATTTCTATTTTAAAAACTTCTAGGCATCCAGCAAGCTGCATTGTTACTGTTTGCTCTGTGCAGGTTGCACTCATTTTGACAGTTGTTATTACTAAATAAAAACATTTAATCTCCACCATCAGCACGGGTAGCAAAATGATTCTAAGTGTATAACTTTCTAGACTTACCACAGTTTCTTGGAAACCAGGGGTTTTCTTTGTCTTTGATTTAATTTCGCTCTGAAGTCATACAAACCCAAGAACAATAAGGAGAGAGTTCAGATCAGAATCTACAATAATCCCTTTATTTGAAACACCGTACAGTTTAAAACTTCATAAGAGAGGAAAAATGCTGAAAAATAAATGATTGGGGAAATATATAAATTTAATAAAAACTAGTGCTTATCTTGTATTTGTAGACTGCATACCCTAAAGAAGATATGAACGTCCTTTACCTTTATTCTTGTCATCCTTGGATTCCAGATGCTCTTTAACTGATAAGAAGGACTCAAATTTTTGTGTCATATAAACAAGCTGAAAAAGCCATGAAATTTTAAAATCCCCTTGTAGTAAGAGTCTGTATCAGTTACAAAAAGAGTATGAGCTGTGTGGTAAAGTCAAGTACAGATATCCCAGCGATGCTGCTATAGATGGTAACATGACTTCTAACGATGAAAATGGTGAAAAACACCATGAGCTAGAATCCTCCAAAGAACAGTTCTATAGTACCAAGAAAACAAGAAACAATCTTGCTTTCCTTGTCCAGCAGGTATAACCCTGGATAAAGAAAAGCAAGGGAGAAGAGGGATGTCTAAGGATAAACGTTTCAGACAGGAATTACTCAGAAATACGTGTTCATGGTATACAAAGAAATCCTTGTATTTTGTAGCCCTCTGGAATTGAACTGTTTGTCTGTACATTTATGTTTTTCGATTTACTGGCTAGACTCTCAATACTTTAATTACTTTGACCAAGGACAGAGTAAAGGATATGAGGTGATGAACATCACAACAGCAAAAGCTATCCCAAAACCCAGTAGTCATTGCTTTTCATGTTTTGAAATCCAATACACATCTGCAAGGTTTCCCTGATGCATCGGAACTAAAAGAGAGATTTGATTTGGACCAAATACAGCCTTTCAGATACTTCCTAAGTTCTGAATCCCCACCACTGGGATTTTTCTCCCCACAAATAAGTCATCCTTTATAAGCTATGCTTTGTCAAACTTGCACAGCCACAGTGTCTAAGTTACCTTGCTTTCTAGCTCATCTAGGATATAGATGTAGAAGACCATTCATAGAGAGTGGGGCTGTGAAGAGAGCTACAAGTTTAAAGCAAAAAATGGAAGTGAATTGCAACCACTGTGCTAGAAGGATCTTGGCCTCTGCTGGCAAAACAGACTCAAGTTTGGCTGAATCAGCTGAACCACAAAGGATTTTATTCATTTAAGTAATATAGCCGTCATCCCTTCCTAGGTTTGGAGAAGCTGATAGAAAAGATAAAGGCCACAATGATTACAAAAAAAAAAAAAAAAGAAAATCCAGTAAGAGAGAGAGAGAGAGGGAGAGAAATCTCCATACACCATAGGTGTTGTTTTGGGTTTACTGTTAGAGTTTGGAGATCTAGGAAGTCCAAATCCTGCAACTACAAAATCACTCTTGCAGTAGTGTCTGCTACATACAGGACAAAACAGCTTCAAGATATCCTCCTTCATGGGAATAAAACTTAGGAGAGATGTCCTAGAGTCATCCTTGATCTTGTTCTGAGCAAATGTATTTGGACTAAAGGCAAATGGCACCTTTGCTGGCAAACCCCAGCCTGAGGTTTGCTAACAGAGCAGGGCACTGAAAACTCTCCCAGCCCCACTTCAAAAACAGTGCACTGATAAAGTTTGATCCATGCAGAAAAAGATAAAATAAAAATTCAATAAAAAGTATAATTTTTAAAAGATCCATTCTATCTATCCTAATGGGAAGCGAAAAATGGTGACACTTTTACTTCCTACTCCTCTCTACATTCCTTTTAATTCATTATCATTAATCTTGCACTACCTTGCACTGGTGAAGTAATGTATGACACACATTTCCTTAAAATTCATTTACATTGAGATGAGTTCAAATTATTTCTCTGGAATAACTTGTCAGTTGCTGTTGTAATTCTTAAATAACCCAATTCTAAAGGCATTTTTCTTAAGTGAACCCTTTAAAATATTATAACTTGCTATTGCACACTGAGTATTAAGAGGACAGAATATAAAACTAAATAGACCAAATAGTCAATAGATTAAATAGACAGTATTATTGTTACTGATACTTGAATGGCTAATAAATATTTGAGTTACTAGTTTGATGTATGACCTAACATGTAAGTCACCAGCAATTACTCAGCCTAAGCCTAATTTAAATACAATTTGGTTCAGAGATCTCAGTGAAAACTTTTTTCCCCACTGTGCCTTGTTGGAAGTTATTTCTATCAAACGAAAGAGTAGTTTCCCTTGCAAATTCCTGTTCCTTGCCTCTCATGTAGATGTCTTTTCCACAATTTATATAACTCAAGGATGCAAAAATAAAAAAGCGAATCTCCTTTTTCAATCTTAGACATAGTTTATCAGAACAACTTTTGAGAACCCTGTAGGTTTCCTGTGTGATACTGAAAAGTGTAACATAGTTTTGAAAGTGAGCTATGCAACTTCCTCAGCCTGTTTAATGTTCATTTTATTCACAAGGTTTGCAAGCCATTAAAGTTCTTTCATTCCCATCAGTGAAAAGACCACTGGTAAAGAGTAAAGCCAGGAATCTTCCTTGAGTTCAGAATAATTGCCAGCTTAGTCCCAAATATTCTCTTAAAATTACATCTGTACAGTGCTCTCTTCAGAATACACAAGTAGCTGATGCGCATGTTCATAGAGAAATGTACACTTAACAGGCAAGTGAATGTGGATCAGTTCTGAATTTACTGAATTTAATTTTCCTCTGCCATTTGGGCAGGGCTTATGACAGATCACAACCAATAATGATCACTTGGGTAGATCAAAAAGAGACCTTCTACATGATCTGCTTTGTAAACCTGTAAGTATTCCACCTTCTGCAGCTTTGAAATGGAGGGAGAACTGTCCACAAATTATTTTCTGCCACTGCCTGTACCCTTTAGTGTGTGAGGCTGTGTTAATCTTCCTCACAATCACGGCTGGGGACTCTAACCCCGTGTCATTAGTACTGATAACCCATATTGCTGAGCCGTGCTGGTCTTGGGCTTCTGTGCTGTCAGTGGCCACAGCCCATGTCAGATATGGCACAGCTGCTCTTGCCTCTCAGAAGGTACAGAGGTCTGTAAGAAGGGAGAGCTGCAGAGAATCTGTGTAGGCAACAGATTGGTTTTCTCACTGATAGAAGAAACAATATTAAACAAAGAGTGTTAAATAAATGGGTGTTTTTCCTTACAACAGTTGGAAAATTAAATTCCTTTAAAAGCCATTCTTTTTCACTGATGTATTACAAGCCAGCCCTGCTCCTTGAAGATATTTGTTCATTTCCCCTCCTTCCCCACTGCAGGAGGATTAAACTATTTCTCAGTGCAGTGAGCTGATTAATTTTGTTCAGCCAGTGCAGCTCCTTTTCAGGCAGGGGAGTATCACAGATTTACAGTTTTCATTACCTAAGGCTAAAACCGTTAATGAGGTTTATGTTGGCTGCGGGGGGCTGAGGGAAGGCACTGCTCTATTTGAACAGCCAGGCTACAAGGATCCCTTGCAGAAGACACTGGATGTGACTCCAGCCCCACGCACCCACTACAACGAAATGGTTATTTCACTGGCTCAGTGTGAGCACTTCTCTCCTGATTCACAAACTATGGTAAAAACTTGGGGTTTTGCCGCTGTGCGGCCTGGCTGGTGGAGGAAACTGTTGCTTTTCCCTAAGAATTCCTGGCTCAGGAACTCCTGGCGGTGTCCGGGCACCTCGCATACAGCTTCTCTCTCACTCGTGCGATGGAGGCACGCGGCCAAGCCCACACAGAGCTTGCTAGCTCGAGCGGTATCAGAAGTAAAGAGTCCAGAGATGGCTCTTGCGAGGGATCCGATGTTTATTCTGACCAGCACGCAGGCTGGCCAGGTAGCAAGAGAACGGGCTCCGCCCGCCAAGTTCCTTATCAAGGGATACAGACAGGGGAGGGACAACAGCTGAGGGCCAATGTGGTGTGACCCAAGGTTAGAGTGACTGTCTGGCTGCTGACCAACCAGGGGGACCCTCCTCACACAGGTCACAAGACCAGGTGAGGGGATCCTGGCCAGCTGTCTTGTGGGTGGTGTTAGATCTCTGAATTCACCCACCACTGAGCTGCTGAGCCCCCTTGTTCCCCAGCCATCCCAGCTGGTGGCTCGGGGACTACAACAGGGTTTTTCCTCCGCACACCTGACCCAGATTAAACTGGTTGTCTTCCCTAGCAGAGAGTTTCAAATCTTAACTTTAGGATATGGTCATAAACCCACTGTGGATCTCAGCCCTGCGTGCCCTCTCACATGCACTAACTGGACTAATGTCCTTTAAACTGTAGTGATGAGCACCATTTTTTCTTTTATTTAAATTACATAAGGAAAAAGAAGGAATCCCTTTTATATGGCAATAAAACACTGCCCTGAGGAGTGAGATGTCCCTTCCCACCCTGACTCCTCTGTTTATCTCCAGGAGATATCTCTACCTGAAAGGCTCTGACTTGAGCTCGGTGAGAAACATTTGATGTATTTCCTGCTGAAGTTGTGCCACTGTAGGAAAATAACTCACAGGGCTGGACTGGCAGTGTGAGACAAGCCAGTACATGTGCTAAGCCTGCCCCTCTGGACCTACAAAGAACTCATCCTTGTAACTCCACAAGTCCCACCTGCAGCTCCCACATATCAGCTGCTGCAGGAATGGAGCTACCCTGGACCTGAGATGTGTTGTGGTTGCAGAGAAACTGAAACAGCTCCTTTTGAGCATGTGATGCATGTATTCCACTCAGAGCAAGCAGGATTTGCTCCTTTGCACACAGGGACAGGTGTTCTTGTAGCCCTCATTCTTTTACAGCTGGAGATGAAGAAGGTCCTGGGTGGCTCTGGGGCCCTGTTCCTCCTTTGTGTTAAAGGGTACATCCACAGCCATCAGTGACCCATGCACACCAGATGCTTAGTATTTATGGCAAAAAGAAATCTGAAAACATTTACTCTAAGTAATTCTAGGTAGGAAAGAATTATTTTTACTGATATGCAGAAGCAGAACATCTCTAATCAAAGGCCATGTTGCACAGTTAAACACAACCTCTGATTGATGTAACCACTAAGAAAAGACAAAGTGCTTTATGAAATAAGGATATTGGACAGTTCTATTTTTTTTTCTTTGCCAAACCCATCCAAAAATATATGGCATTTAAAATGTTTATTTGAAACCTAAATGGAGTAACAGTGTTGCCCTCTTTATATGAGACATCATGTCCTAGCCTATGACAGGACTAAAGACATGGAAATATTTCAGTGGTAGTTATGTGCCTGCCTGAATAGAACAAGAATGACAATATTTGTCATTATGTAGCACACAGAAAAGAGTGATCTTTATGAGACAGATGATATTCCTGACTTCCAGTGAAGGAGCAGTTTCTCCTGCTTTGTAGTGTAACATAGGACACAAGCTTTGAATTCTTGGCTCAGTAGTCACAAGGCTCTTTAGGAGCCAGATATCAGCACATTCAGTATTTGCACTGAAGGCAAAGTAAAAACATTCAGTCAGTTCTTTAAAAGACCCCGAAGAAACAGTGAGATACAGGCAAGGAGGCCCTGCTAGGAATACCAGAGGGGGCAAGGAGCACTTGGGAATTCAGGTTTTCTTTATTTATCTCTCCCCAGGCTTAGACTCTGGGAAAATATATCTGGGAAAATTGTCTCTCACAGACTTAGAGCTGTGAGGGTTTTCTAAGCTGTTATTATTTTAATCTGACAAGTCACCTACTCAGAGAATTCAGAGCACAAAACACTGAAAACCTTTATCAACTAGTTTGGGGTTGTTTTTTTGTATGTCAGCTGAGCCTCAAAAATATCTAATTTGTGCAAGTTAGCTGTGCAGCAAATGTGCTCAAAGGCAAAGCACTGGGCTGAAATGCTGTGAAGTGAATTTGGCTTCAAAGGATGTAATAGCCCAGCTGTGATCAAGAAGAAAACATGGTTAGATGTGAAAGCATAATAGATATGGTATCAAAGTTCCTCGAATACAGGTCTTTAGATTTAAACACAGAAAAAACACAAAACTACTTTGGGGCATTCTGATGTAACAGAGAAACAGATGTTTTGCATCTGTATATAATCTGTATCTGTAATGTTTNACTTTGGGGCATTCTGATGTAACATAGAAACAGATGTTTTGCAGTGAGCAAAACATTAACAAAACCTCTTTAGAGGTAAATTTTCTGTAGACAAAACATCACACTGCCCACAGGTCAGTTGATTTCCTCATGGAAAAAAAATATTACCCGGATTTGTTGGACTAAAAGTCAAGTAGGATGTCAATAGAGTTACTCAGCATGGGAGAGTAAGGCTTAGAGTTTTTGATACTGCCAAGGCAAACTACCCTGGTGTGACTAGCCCCTCATTTGGCCTTTCAATAATGTGTTTTCTCTCCCTGAGAGTGGAAACAAATTCAGTGAAATGTAATTTTTATTCAAAGAATAGACCTGTGTTTACTTTATAAAAGCTCATATCTGGGTTAATTTACAAACTCCCTCCAGGTTACACTTTGAAATGAAGATTTAATGAAGACAAATATATTCACCCACCCAGAAAAAATATTTTAATTGCTATATCTCTGATATTACCAGAACACTGAGAATGCTGGCAACATAACAGGCACTTGCATTCATGCAAAGGTAGAAGATTAAAAATGGCAGTGAATGATGGAAAAAATTTTTGATGCATGATAAATCAGTCCTATTTTAATTCAGCGCAAACAAACCTCTTGGCTACAATATGTTTTGGCTGAGACCTTAAAGGGTTACAAACCTGAGCTGTGAAACAGTCAAACATATGTCACAATCCATTCTGTGAAGCAAAAATGGTGTAAACTATAAGCTCTATAACAATTTTTTTCTGGATGAGTTGCATTGTGGAGATAATCGAGATATTGTGTTGTATGACATTATTATCATAAGGAATAGACTCACTCCTGGGTGAAGGGTGAAATGAAAAAAAGGCTGTATGTGCTAGAGTAAGAGAAAAAGAATCCAAAAAACTGTGATTTGATTATGAATCTTTGCATTTTCATGATGCAGAGATGTTACTGAAGTAAAACAAATTCAAGCCAAAAGGGCAGTAATTTAAAATTCCTCAGTTTTACAGAAGAAAAATAAATATGGAAAGTATAGAAACTTAGTATAGAAACTGTCTTAAATACAGATCTGAAGTATGAAATACAGCAATTCTGAGTGCTTAAAGAAGATCTAGATGTATGAGATAGATCAAAAATATTCAAAAGGCTCAGACTGAAAATACACACCTATAATAGGGTAAAGGATAACAAAACAGATACCTTATATTGGAGCCAAATTGAAAATCCTGAGTTGACAACAGTAGAGAAAGAAATAAACAATACGGTGTAATCATCCCTAAATGCTTGGCAACCCAGTATTTCCTGGAATATTACGGTATATCTCCCGGAAAATTACATCCTGGATAAACTATGGCAGAAGACAAGATAAAAGGTGGTGGGGTTCAGCTAAATGGTGTTGTTTAAGAAAAGCATAAAGAGAGCAGTGGAAGAAACTGAAAAGTGGCAAATGAGGACAGGTACTACCCACAGAGACTGAAGACAGAAGTCAGGGCAGAGGCCAGGAAGGTTATGGGAGAAGCCTGAACAATGTGTGGGAAGGATTGCTACAGACTCAGCCAAAATTGTATCATTTTACCCCTAACTTTGATTCAAGTGATCATCACTTAAGATGAAGCTTAACCATGTAGGATTTCTGGTATCCTCTTGGTCTTTCTCTCTTTGCAGCCCAGTGCTCTTTATTCATTAAGTGCTTGAAGAGGATTTCAAGTCATCTCTAAGGTAGAAGGCACAAAGGAATCCACCTTACTAGTTTGTCTGAGTCTGAACAAATCAGCATTTCTTGAAGTCTTGATTTCTGTTTTTCACCTGCAGTTTATTAAAAAAATCACAAAGAAGGGACTTCAACCTGCTGGTGATCAAATAGAGTCTGTACCAGGCAAAGTGCACTGCAATGATGCTGAGAAGATGCATCCACTGACATCCTCCTCTGTAAAATGATTCAGTCACTTAATTTTTACTGCTTAATTCCTCTGTCAATTCATAACAAACACATGGCAAGAACAATAACAGTAATAAGCCTTGTCTGAAGACAGATGTCTTACCTCTATGTTCTTGTTGAGATATTCCTCCTAAATTACATATAATTGCAGGGATGTTCAGAGGAAACAGTGAAAGAAGTAAAGCCACAAGATGCCAGGCTGCAGTTTTCAGACTCTTCACAAATGCAACCAGCATCTTCCTAACTTTATAATCTTCAAATTAATGGAGGGAGAATAACACTATATTGTTTTGGTAAGCTTGTTTCTCTGGGCAGAGCAGAATCCTACCCCTCTGCTACTGGCCATTCACATAATTTATAATGAGACTTCTCGAGAACACACCGGGAAAGACCCATCGAAGAACACTTCTGACTTGCTCAGTGTCTGAAAAGTTGTTTCAAATCCCTGTCCAAACCAAGGATAGTGCTAAATTGAAATCGTTTCCCATCTCTCAGAAGATTGTATTACCTCCTGTTGTATGTGGAGCAAATGAATCCATGCCCCACCCGACTGCATTTTGGCTGAGATGGATGCTCTCTTTGCCTTTTCTAGCATCTGAGTCCTTTTCCAGGTCATCCATCAACGTCTGAAAAAGAAATAGGAGGTTGAAGAGCAATGTGTTTTTTATAACAAAATGCCAGGTGGTGACGGAAGACCACAGGTAGTGGTGGAGATCAAAGCAATACCTGGCTCCCATGGTGAAAATTCATCTTTCACTGGCAGAATCTGCTACCCAGAACATGCACTGCTGTGAAGGGCAGGGTTTTCTTGGAGGTGGAGCATCAAAATGGCACAGCAATAAAGCAACACACTCAGAACAGCTCTAACTGCAGTCTCAGAGTAGTTCTTGTTCCTGTCTATAGTGTGGAAACCACAAGTCTTGCATGCCTCTGGCATGGGAAAATTCCTCATCCCAATAGAACAGAGATGGCAACACCTTCCTAAGAAATTCTAAAATGCTTTCAAGCCTATTTCTTTGTGGAATGCCTTTAGCTTCATTTTTACTTCAAATCTAAACTCCACAGCTCAACTGAAGATAGAGGTCTAAACGACAGGAAACAAGCCTAAAATCCCGTATGTGTTTTCTAATTTTCTCCAATCTCTGTGCAAATCAGGGCTATCTGTTCCAGCATCACTAGCAGAAAAAACCAACATGATTCTGTACATTAACTGCACTTCTGCTAAAGCTCTCAAATCCAGTTCTCTGATGGAAAGGGTTTCATTAACTACAACACAGAGTTCTGACATTGTCACTGGAACAATGCTCCTGGTTTCTGAACTACCAACAAATCACCAATTTGCAGGTGAACCCTTGCCCTGTCTGCATCGACTCCTTCAACAGTCTGTGCCTTTGTGCTCTCACTGAAGTTTCATACTGCTGTACATGCACTGAGTCACAGTGATTATTTCCTCACTTAAATTGTTTCTTCTGTCTCTGTCTGTCCCCGTTAAGTAAATACAAATGGCAAAACATGTTCACTCACTAGAACAGAGGAAAAACAGCAATACAGCAGCATCTTACTGTCTTTTTCATCCAAGACATTTTTATAACCCCAAACAACCATGACTTCAACCAGTACACAACTACCATAATTTGAGCTGCTTTTACTGTTATAGAACAGTCTCACACTGGATTAGGCCCTGAATAACTATAATTTAGTCCCAAACATCTCTATCTGCAGCCCAATTCCTCAAAGTTCCTTTTTCCCTCTTCCTCCCATCATACTAATTGCGTTACTGGAAAAATCACTGAGTCAATCAACAAGGTAATAGAACACTTGGAAGTACAAACAAAAAAATGGGTAGCATATAATAAATACATCCTTGCCTTTTGGGGAGCAGAGCAGCCATCTCAAGTGACATGGAAGAATAGTTTCTTGAAACCAGTGGGATGAACAATGTTGTCACAGCCTGATGGAAAATTTAAAACTTTAATTGGAATACTTTTGCGGACATGAGAGGCAGAATTTCACTGCCTCGCAACTTTAAATTCATGGAGTAAAATGGTCTTTTTCATCGTTCCAAGTGCAGTAATGTCATTAATATATCTTTTTACTGGGGTTGGGATTTTGGTTTTCTTTGTTTTTTGGATTTTTTAAAGGATTTTAATGCCCCCTACAATTACAAAAAATTGCCTTGTGTGGAAAAAACCAAAAATTCTGGTAATATTACGTCTGGATAACAACAATTTCCCCTCGTGAATAACGAAGTGCAAAAATATCAGGCTTCTGAACACCTCAAGTTTTACTTTGCAACTTCAGAGCATTTTGTACTATGTAATATGAAATTCTCTAGGGTTCTACTTTAAGGCTTCACAGTAACCGTGTGTTCTTCACTTTCAGAAATGTAATAAGGATTTGGAAAACAGCAAAAGATAGGAAAGAGCATTCCCCCACAGGATTTGGATTTGAGCTCTGATGTCTGTTTTTCTGTGTCAGTATACTAAAGAGTCAGTGAATGACGTAGGAAGCATTAATTTCTTCACACCTGAACATACCCAAATAATGCTATTTGCAAATGTAAAAACAACTTAGCTTAGAGGAGAGGTCATGGACTGCATTTTCCCTCCAGACAAAGAAATGTAAACTTAATCATACCGTCGATGGATGAGACACCACGAGAGGTGTCCTTGAGAGGATGAGAAGCAGATGTATGAGTGACTAACAAATACAATTATCACAGATACCAAATTTCTCAAAAAATATGTTAAAAATTAGAAATTAATTTCTCTTCAGGAAGAAGAACACCTGAGTACAGTCAACTGGGTGTTATTAAGAGTGGATTTGGGGGGAAATAAATTAAATAAAAAGGATACTTTGCACAAGCAAGGTGTAAATTGTAGTCTGAAAAATCACCCAGGAAGCTACAGAAGTCCCCTTTGTCTTGTGAGGGAGAGCCTGGCCAGCAAACTCAGGAGTGAGTTGATAAGAGGTGAATTAATTTTTTGTTCTGCTTTGCTTGGCTTTTGATTTACTTATCTAACCGTCTTCAGCTCAACCCATGAGTTTTCTCACTTTTCCTATTCTGTCCCACATCCCACCATGGGGAACTGAGCAAGCTTCTCTGAGTTCCAGCTCAGGTTAAACAGACTTTTTATGGAGACATAGTAACAAGTAGTTGTTGTGTGTAGGATGAGCTATTCATGGCTCTAACACAGCACTGTAGTACGGAGAAGCACAGGTCTGGTTTGACAGCAGGGCTTATCTGTGTCCTGTGCAGGGACTGCAGGATGGCTTGTAGAGGACTGTGGGCATGGGATGGTAAGAGATGGGACACAGTCTCACCCCAAGGCTCTAAATGACTTCACAAATGGTCAGTCAGAGGAGTGCAGACCTGGAGCTGGACGAAACTCCAGCTAACATGGAAAACAAAGAATTATCCAGCATACAGAAAAGGTAACGTGTAGCAAGACTGGATGTACCATGGAGCTGCAAACAAATGACAATCAAGGTGTAAAAGCTGTAATACAATAAAAAAATTAAAAAGCCATAATACAAATTACTCCAAGTGGATCTGAGAATAAAAATGAAGAAACCATTAACTTGACATCATGTTCTCTCATCATCTTCTCATTATGCTGATAGTTTATTTTTCTCCACATGTGCAACAGGCTGAAGCACCAGCCTTGGGACCCAGTGGGTGAAATAACCAGGGAAATAGGTAATCGCAAGAAAGTGTGTGTATCACGATTTTAACTGCATTGTTATTACTGAGGCTTTTTCTCCATGGCAGTATTAATTACCTTTCTATTTTCTTTTTTTTTCTGTAGTAATTAAAATGGGATTATAAACATTCCTGGATGAGACTGTTAAGACTTTAATTACACTAACACCAAAACATTGGCTTTACATACAGGATGCGTTTCCTTTTTGCCCTTTGCAGTGCTATGACTGCAGTGGTGCACCTGCACTCCTTCCCCATATTAGCATCCTGGCTGATGGGAACTTCACATCTGATTTACACGTGCCGACAAGCGATTCTCATTTCAGCATGGTTTTAGACCTGATATCCGCATTCATCCATTGGCAAGACACTTTCTACCCATGATTTCTTAAGAGAATTTTTCCTTTCACTTCCCTGCTGGCCCCTGCAGTGTTATAAATAAGGAACAACTCTTGTTTAATTAAAAAAAATAAAATTAATTTATTGACAGAAAAAAAGTAATTTAAAAAAAGTTACAAAAGTCAAAATCCAATTAAAATAATAGTAAAAAAAAAGAAAAAAAAAACGGGACCAGAGATCAAAAGGCTGTCTGCCCAGGACAGAAACCTGCAGCGCTGCGCTGGGTTTGTCCTAGCTATTCCAAGACAAAAAAAAGTATTTAATCCAAGCTCTAAAAGGAGCTAGAGACCAGATACCACAGCGCCGGGCTGGCAGTTTCCGCTAGCTAGAAAACTGAATAAAAAGCCAGCTCCAGTCTTCACGCGTCCTCTTTTATGCCCTCTTGGCCACGCCCAGAACCGCCCACAGCCCCGCCCCATGGCAGGCGGTGATTGGTTGCTCTCCTGGTGATGTCAAAACCCATCCACCAATGGCTCAGTATGTGGGCGGGGACAGCCCCTTGGTGATGTCACTGTGGGTAAAAGGCGGGAAAAGCCCTTATTAGTATTCAGCGTTGCCATGGAGCCCAGTTACAGTCCCAGGGTTCTGAGCTAAAAATAGCTCCTGGCCACTGGTGGGGGTCTGATGTCCCTGTAATGTGCCAAACTTAAATCCAAGTTAACCGAGGTAGAACACAACTTTAAAACACTAAATAAATTCACAATTCTTTTCAAATCATCAAGAAGTCACCGAGAAGCAATAAAATAACTTTTCCAATAAGAGGGGAGGAGGAGGGAAGATCAAATAATATTTTTTTACAAACAAATTGCATTCTACTAGTGCAGAACTCCAAATTAAGAGGAAAATGACACTTAAAATCAACTTAAAGCATTTTAGGGAGGGAGAAAAGGTGCCCCTACTCGAAAGGAAATTTAAAGACGGGCAACTGAATATTATAAAAGTTTTATCAAAATTAATGGGGGTGAACTTAAGATTTGGTGACTGTAATAAATAAAAAGGGGTGGTATCTTATACAATAAATAGAACTTGGAGATATCTAACTTGGGATAACAGGAACAAATGAAGGAACATCACAATCATTTTATAACTGGGGAGTAATTAACAATTAAATTTTTATTTTTTTTATTAATAAACTTAACTCCATTAACAATCTAATACCTGGTCACTGGGCAACAATTAATATGCGAAAGCCAATTATGAATTTTCATAAGTAACATGCAGCAACGCTGCCTGACGGCAACGACCACAGCATATTTCTACTGGATCCTTTGTAGCTGGCCCCCCACTGCATCTCAAGGTAAGGAGAAAAGCAGTCAAGATACAGAACAGTTTTTCTCCCTTCCCAAAGGTCTACACGCCTAAAAACTGGTCCTCATACATCTGTAAAGGGAAAAAGCAAGGCTGCTGTTGCTAGTTCGATGTGCCAGTAATCATATTTCAAACAATAACTCAGAAACTGCAACAGCTGACTTGAGAAAGAAAAAGAGCAGCTCAGCAAAAGGACTTCATGAATTTTAAAATTAAATTAACTTGACCATTAATGTCAACATTTTTCAGATGATACTTTATTAAACCTACCCAGGGCACAAGTATTCACAAATTTTTCAAAACAAAAAATAAAGTACTTTAAGTTGTTTCACTAAAACAATACCTCTGTGAGTGCACACACACATAGGCCTTGAAGGACTTGTTCTTCCAGATAATTTGGTAGTTTTATCATGGTTGTGTCAGCCTGGTGCCATCTGTGTGATGCCATCTCACTTGACAGAAATATGAATTGGAGAAAGAAACAACAACACCACCCCTGAGAAAGGAGGGAAACCTTTCCATACCACTGAAAGCAGAACATGAAAACAAACCTCCCACTGGGAACAAACCTGTTCTACCCTGTCTACTTGTTAATATGCTTTATTCTTGCCAAGCTGTATGCAGAAAGGTTCTGTGTCATTAGTTAACACAAATCCAGGTTCAAAGAGGTCTTTGAAGTGACAAACCTAAAATGACAGGGGATGGAAAAATAAACTGTGTACTCAGCAAGGCTGAGCTCTCTTTAATGATGAGTACAACTGGAATACACAATAGAGCAGAAATATCAGCTTTTAGGCCCATTACACAAACAGCACTCAATGAGTAGTTATGAGTTAATGAGTGATAGTGCAAGGACAGTCCAAAGAATGCTAAATTCTCATGACAGGGCTCCTAATGCACAGATGCCTAAGAGCAGGACTTCTAGAGTTACAGCCTGCAGATCACAGAGACTGTCATAGCTTTTTGCCAGCAATGGTGCTGTGAAAATTTGCATCATTAGAGGGTTTAGCTTGTTGACTGCATTGGGACATCTCATATATATATGCAACACTGGGGGCCTAAATTAAAAAATGTAGGTCCACAGCAGGTAGAGTATTGCAAATACAGGGAATGGAAGGAATAAAGGCTGTGAGGGCAGGAGTAACCAATGGGATTAGACTAGACAAGGTGAGGAAGAAGGAAAAATTATTTATGCATGCAGAGAATTTTAAATTTGATATGATGTTGAATGGGAGCCATTTGCATCCTGCACTTGTTCAGGTGATCAGGCAGTGACCTCCCTCTCCTCTGCTGAAGGAGTTCAGCTCCGGGAGGATTCTCATATCAGGGCCTTTTCACAAGAGCTGATCTATCTGGGTCTCTTAAACCAGATGTGATTTTACACAGGATCTTCCTAAAACCTGTGATACGCAGCTGGGCTGTGTTAGGGGCAGGACCCAAGCCAGAGGTTAAAGGGAAATCTCATGGCTTCAAGCCCTGAGGTTGTGGGCACCAGGGTGAGCACGTCCTGACCTCCGCTGTGATTGGGGTGAGAACATCTGCAAGTCTGCTTTGAAAACCTCCTGTGCAAGTCAGGCTCCCAGACCCCCATCTGGCATCTGAATTAGGGGCATTTTGAGCACCGACTGACAGACATGTCAGCATCTCTTAGGCCAGAGAGCAAGATCTGAGCAAGGGCTCTGAGGATCCCAGTGGCACATGACCCATGGCTTCAGTGGCAACGATTTACCCTGGTCCCTCTGTGGAGTTAGTCCTACACGCCCAAATACTTCTGTGAATCTCAGCACTGAGCTTTGATCTGCATCCTCTTTTCCTCCAGTCACGAGTGCTTTGTGATTAGTCTGTCATCGAGCCTACAAGGAGTAATGTCACTTACTGTTCTATCTTGGGCACTTTAAACTTAGAAATTGAAGGATCAGAAGTTACAAAGGGCACAGACTATACACCTGGGACCTGCGAGGCACTATCAGAATCAAGTGGTTTAACAGCATTCAATCTCTTCTTGAAATCTCCTACTGAAGCATGAAAAAGAGGCCAATTCTAGGCTCCTGTAAAAGAAGTTTCCAAGCATCTAGGATTTAAAGATGACCTAGTTTGACTTCAGGTAACAGCTGAAGACAGAACAATAAAATACAGTAACTAGCATTACAAAAATTTACGAAAATTGTATGTTCTGTTTCAGTAAGGAAGAATGTAATTAACAGCAACCATAATGTAATAATATTATGAATAATAGCACAAAATCCCATTTACGTCTTCTGAAAAAACAAGAGCTAAAGAACATTCAACTATAACATGCAGCAATGTATTTACTCAAACTCGAAGAACCGGTTGTCCCAAGATCTCAACAAGATCAAAAGTAGAGTCTGGTGTGGCATTTTTCAGAACAATTTTTTTTTAATCAGCAAATGGCTGCTGGTTGAAAAATAAAACATATCTTCAGAAACCTGTTTTGACAGAACTGTTTTTTCTTGTCTAGGATGAAAATACTGGTGAATAAAAAAGAAGGAAACATCATTTCTTACCCACTCTCTGACCAAACCAGCATGCTGGGCAATGCATCTTGTTGGCATGGAAAGCATTTTCAAAACCTTGCCACCACTTAGAATTTTAATTTCTTTCCTTTCCTTCTTAAGCAAGTGGTCTGTGAGCTCACTCTGTCTGACCCAGCAGGCAGCCATAGTTAGAGAAAACATCTCCTAAAGGAGAGATCAGCATGTCTGAGAGGAGAAAATGTTCAAACCACAATTTTGCATTCATGTGCAAACTGCATCTACAAAGCAGAAGGCACATTCCTATTCACAAAATGCTCAGAAAATTTTTAAGCATAAATTTATTTTTATCTTGCAATATTTTTTTTATTTTTCACACCCACTTAATGCTAAACAATGCTAAGAAAAAGTTGGCCATCAAAACAGATACTGGAACCATTAGCAAACATTTTGTATATGTTTATACTTCTCTTTAAAAATACTGAGTGTACTCCAAACACAACGGCCAAAGAAAACAGCCTTGGGTAGATTTTGTAATACATCTTCCTCCATACTAATGCCCATTTACCTCCTTTTGCCTCCTGTCAAAATTGGAACCAGATATCATTACAGGTCTAATGCAGCACGACCATCTGTATACTTAAAAAACAGATACAGAGGGAGTAGAATAAATATCACTGTTACAAAAAACCACAGTTGCAAAATATATGTAGTACTAATTTAAAACAAAAAAGTAAAACTGTAATTCACATTTCATAGTGATGTTATCTGAAGTATGATATATTGGGCCCTTTTTTTCCTCATCAGATGGTAAAAATAGCAATCAGAAGTATCCACTTTATAAGTACCAATGATGCCAGACAGATTTGCACTGTCTGCAAATTGGGAAGTATTTACAAATTTGTGATCTCTGAAATCATATTTCCCTGATGTTGTTCATATAACGTGTAAGCAAATGGATCTAAGACTATTATAGGGAAGAATTTTGATAGCGTGGTAGGCAAATTTGGCATGCAAACTGAAAGGCAAATGCCTTCTTTGAAAAATCTTTAGTATCATGGCCTTCTCTGACTATAATTACCAAACTCTCTTTTTAATTGCTTGCTAACCATGACCAGCCTCTGCCACGCTGACATAAAATTAGCAACATTTCATTGCAATATTGAGTGGTTCACAATCTTTCTCTTCCAGAAATATGTCGACTTCCTGAAGAATAATGACAAGATCTGACTGTAGAGTAACATAACTGCACTTTTCTTTGATGTACTTAGAAGTGTCAAGTGTTAAAGGAATAAACAACCCGGTAATTGCTAGTTAGAACTAAAGTAGGTCTAGAAGTTGCATTTTGTCATGAAAATTGTCACCAGAGATGTAAAAAAATTACTTTAGCTCAATCATCTTCACAGTCTATCTCAGTAAAATGAAAACCTGAAATCATTGCTCCAGTTCTTGGGGACCGAATGTCTCTAATGCTTTGTTCTAAAAAGACAAATATGGGTGTGAAAATAATGCTTTAAACACTGTGTTTTCCAGGTGAGCGGCTCAATGCTTCTCCAGGCAATTGCTCATATGCTTTTTATCTAAGGCAGATGCTATTAGTGCTCTCAAACCGTATTTTCATTGCCTAAAACAAATGCACACAGAAAGCCAAGTGTCCTTACTAACTCAGGGTCAGTCCTGCCACTCCATTTCAATTAATGAGAATCTCTCCAGAATCTGAACTTCAGCAGTTGTTCTTTATGTTCAACATCAAATTGGCTTTCATAGTGGAATTAATGACGGGAAGTCAAATATGAAACTCAGAAATAATGATTTAAACTACACAATACTCTAATAGGAGCACTGCTGTAAGCATGTCCTGCACAATTTTCCTATCAAATGTGTATCAATAATCTCTGATATGTTACATGTTCCAGACATAAAGAATACAGACTATAATTTTCTCATAATTATCAGAAAAAAATTACCTATTTATTTGACACATGATTGATTTCTATTCCTGAAGCAGGATGAAGGTATAGGCAAAATCCTCAGCTGGCATTCACAAAAGAGACTGAGATTCCCTCCTCCCTCAATGAGTTGCCTCAAAGGAAGTAGACTGGCACTGAGATGAAAGCATATATCTCTCTTTCAGATGGTTTGTAAGTAGCTGAGGGAGAAGGTAGAGGCAAAAACACTCAAGGACTACTTCAATACAAACCAGAATCTATTTCAGTCCTTGGGTAACCCTTCATAATAGCCCAGCACTCCGGAGCATGAAGGACTCCCTGCAGTGTCAAGGCGAGTAGGGGCCCATGTGGGGACTTTGCCCATTTTCATTTCTCATATATATTTCCTAAAAATTATTTCTTTTAAAATGTGGATTGATGTTAAATGCCATGTTTTGCCTAAAAATACCAAAACCATTTCAGCTTCATAAGTTTATATCCAATTGTCTTCAGGGTTTTTGTTTCTCATCTTTATAATCTAATCATTTTTTTAATTCTCAGGTTTTCTTGGTTACCCACCCACTCCTCAGATCTGCACTGCCTTTTGCCAACACTGTGGGTTTAGACACCAGACAGGCTGTAGCGTGTTCTAGGTGGGAGAAACCTCCTTTTTATTACTGGTCAATCAGGCAACTAAGAATACAAAAGGCACGAAGACCAAAAAAAGGCAAAAGTAAAAGAGAGATCTGGCCATAGCTCAGAATTAACTAGACTGTATCCCTGTCCTGGCACTGGCCACTGACACACTTTATATGGATAAAAAGCAAAAGAAAGCTTCACTGAAAGATAATATGGGGATGTCTTTGCATATGTATTTCAGTCTGCTCAAGACTTAGTGTACTAGGTGGGAAAGCTGAAAAATACTTGAAAATATAATAAACAGTGCATTCTGGTAAGTGATATTTTCATATTGAAATAAAGTCCTGAAACAGGATTGAGAGATGCTGTGAGGAACTTGAAAACATCGGAACTGTGTTTGGCCCTACCAGAAATAGGGACCCAGTGAGGAAATATATCATCTCAAGTGGTGACAGGGTCAATCACAATCCCTGAATTCCAGGTCAAAATCTGAGTTTGATATCGATGTAATGGCGGTACTGTGTGTGCTGCAGGGAGAGCTGGCAACGTAATGAATTCTTGTGGACACACAGGCCAAGCTGCAATACTGGCATACACTGGCATTTAACAACTGGTTTCACAGTGGGAAAAGCTAAGGGCAATACTTCGCCAAATCCTTTTTTTGACTGCTGTTTTGAAAAAAAAAATCAGGTACAGCTCTAGCTGGAGTGGGTATGACCCACACTGAAGTCATCAGGATAGTTTTTGATAAAGATGTGCAACCACCACAATTTGTGAAGGACCACAACTGGCTCACTGAATTTTGGTGGCCCCAGAGTACCTGATTCCTTTAAATTCTCTTGAAATCCCCAGTACACATTTTAACAAAGCGTTACAATAGAATGCATTTCCAAATTATGTCAAATTGAAATTCAAACATGGCTGGTTGTACTAATACATACTAATGGAGCAAAACACTCATACCCTTAATCCTCATTGACACTTCTGGTTTACATTCTTCTCTCCAGTGTCTCATTATGCATGTTCTCACTACTCTTATAAATTTTCATTGATGTGTCTTCTCCCGTACTTAAAATGCAAACATCTGGATTAAATCAACTCAATTCACCCTGTCAGTTTTGCACTTAATAGTTTTTAAACAGAGCTTCCAGCTTGTCTGTATTTTCAAACCTCCATCATTAAGAAAACATGAGCTCTCAGTTGGTAGTTTCACTGTCTGATCATATTCCTTTGAATGGTTTGTGCTGGAATGTAAATAGAATCACTCGGATTTGGTATTTGTTAGCAAGCTGCAGATTCACAAGCAAATACAGATATGTGGCTACACACCCTACATCTTTTATTGACAACAAATTGAGCTGAATTGGGCCCCAACCTGAGCAAGAATTTCTTGCCAGCTCTGAGGCAGGCAGGTGTAACTTGTGCTCCTGTGCTGAGCCTCTGGTACTAGAAATATTGTTGGGTCTTAGCCCAGCTTAGCATGGAAAACTTTGTCCAATTGTAAGTGCAGCTCCACCACTGGTTTTAGGTTTATTACACCAATGGATTATCCTTCCTGTATAGCTCTTTGGTGTCCTGAATAATAAGCCACATTTCTAAATTCTTTTCTGAATCATGCTTTGCTGAGCTCTCCTCAGCAGGGCACCTGTAAGGCACTCCCAGAGCAACCAAGCTGTGTCACAAACAATTAGATGGCAAATATCTCAGGAGCACTAAGACACGTGGAGAGCACTTGTGAAATAAAAGCTTTGTAAAAAAAAACTAACAACACAGGAAAATTCTAACCAGAGAGAAGAGTGGAGCAGGCCTGACAAGCAACATTAATGGAAAAGGTGTTACCCTTCTCCCACATCACCCCGCAAATGAAAGTCTGTGTGCCAAAGTAGGACACAAGGGGGTTGTGTAAGCCAAAACCTGATTGACATCATCTGGTACTCAGGGGGCTTGGATAGAAAAATTTTGGTGTAGCCTTACAGACCCCAAATGTATCCTGTGTGTGTTACCTCCTCTCTCCCCTACACTTCCCCAACAGCCTTTCACAACAGCTGAGTATCTTGACGTGTCTCAAAACAACAGCTTTTCTTTAGGGCCGCCCTACAGCCCACGGTGGTACAGCACAGCAGAGCGGCTCAGAGCGGTCCTGCAGCACATCTAGGCAGGCTGGTGGAGAGCAAGCTGCACGGGATGCCCCTAAAAACTGCTTTGTGTTCCAGAGTGGTCCTGGTTTATGTTACCCTTCCACACTGGAACGTGTGGCTGTGAGATAGCCCTTCCTCACTGCAGCAGGCCTTGAAATAGTACCCACTAAAATTATAATTCAAGCAGAGGAGAGAAGCAGGACTGTAATAAATTTAAGGATTCATTTTATACCCCACTTAAAAATTAATGTAAATTAATATTTCAATTTTCAAGCAGTTTTCAGCTGGCAAATAGAAATATTCTCAAAATTATAATAAAAATTGCTTCCAGTACTTTCAAAACTTTTCAGAAGTTTACTATAAAAATTCAAAAATGGGTCTCCTGCCACAGCCAGTTTTGATTTCAACTGATTATTGCCAGAAAAATGAGTGCAAATGTCCTGATTAAGTCTTGTTATAAAATGTCAGGCAAGTAATGTCTGCAGGAATGAGAAGCAATTAAATGTTCAAGTAAAACAATTAAATGCAGGAAACTGTGCTCTGAAAGTCAAAAGTCATAGCACCAGCAGAGAAAACTCAGAAAAAGAACATAGGTGACTAGAAAAAAGCTATAAAGGAGACTTTTGTGAACTCATCAGTGTGAAGAAGTGATTAGTCTCCTTTGTGAAAACAGTAAATTAAGGAGAAAATAGAATATAAATAAAATTGCCAGAATGAAAATCCAAGAGTTGTGAAGCTGACAAGATGTAGGAAAGAGATTCAGAGAAAACTGCAATTAGGAAAAATTGAATGTACCAGAGTAAGGCATCTTAGTCATATTTCTCTGTAAGAAAGATAAAGTTCACTGTTAGTGCCTTTAAAGATAGAAGATAGCTGCAGTTCAAATGTCTCTGCTTTAAAGGCTGTTGTCATCAAACTGCCAAATGTTGTTATTTTTAGCAAACCGATATGTATTTAGGCCAAGAAAGGTACTTCACAATTTTTAATGCATGCCAGAAGTAGCAGATAATTTATTTGTTGAAAAATTCAAATGGATGGAATTCCTTTGTGAACAGAGGTTTTCTCTCATTACCAAGATCCCAAAATGTGGAGAGGAAGCTACCACTTCACAGCCAAAAGCAAACAAACAGCACGGATTTTAAAGTAGCTGTAATTCTCTAATACGAAAGGGGAATGCAATTATTCACAGTGAGATAACATTTTACTCTTCAGGAAACGAAAGCTGAATATGTAGATGAATTGCCCAATGAGTTGAGTCAAATCCAGTCTGCTAAATTTTTTGCCATCAGATATGGGGCAGGTGAGAGAAGTAAGAAATTAAAACAAGTTCTTAAAATATTTGTAAGGCCAGAGTTTCTGGTATGAAGATGCTTTGCTTTTTCCTTAATTTTATATGATGGTTGCTCTCTGGTTCTAGTCATTTGTGTATATATTCCGCTCTTACCAAGACTTCTGAAAATGTATGAGTTCTGAATTTCGATAAAGGAAATTGTGTACAGAAATGTCTCTTTCACTCTTTTTAATGTGACTGAAAGAGATTTTTTCCTCAGCTGCATTTCTTCTTTCCATCCTCTGTGAAGGATGAAGGATTCCCTTTGATCACTCCACATCAACCTTTTTCTACTCTGTGCTCACTTTACATTCAAATACTTTGGTTTTATCTGTCCTCTCCCATAGCAACAGTAGATTTCATTTCCCTAATGCTGAAATCAGTTAAAAACTTTGAAGGTCTGTAATGCTGTGGTTTAATGGGAAGTGCATGTCTCATCCTTTCCCTCCAGTCTGTGTCATGCTGGATGGATAGCAAGAACTCATTTCGTATTAATTCTTCCGTAGTAACAATACCTGTGTGATTTATAGGGTAACACCTTCCAGCAAGACAACTGCCTTTAATCTCCTTGCAGTATGTGGCACAGAAAAATAAGTCACTTCCCATTTGACTGTCATGCTAGTGAAATACATGGAAATGTTCTTCCTTTAATGAGTATTTTACAAAAAAACCTGCTGTCTACCCTCAGCTGAGGCCACAGAACAGAAATATGTGAACATGGCGGGTGACCTGGGGTGGGGAATGACATTCACACCAAGCACCTCGTTAAGTTCCCTCCTCAGCTAATTTGCTGCCAATTGACTGGTTCCTCCTGTGAGCACCGTGGGGGTTTTCCGGCACAGAGGGGGAACAAGCTGGATAATGTGGAGGTCAGCACGGTTCAATGGACTAATCACTCTGTGCATGTGTGAGTCAGGGACTCCTGCTCTCGAGTACCAGCTCTGACACTCATCCAACTTAAGGAGAAACTCCTGCACTGCCAGAGCACTGAAGCCACACTCCTACACAGCTCCAGTGTGTTCCAAGCAACCAGAGGGGGAAAGGGGCTGTACTGCCTCCCCTGAACAACACAAATGGAGCACAGGTGCAGACAGAAGAAGGGCAGGTGCCCACTCCTTTAGCTCCCCAGGAAGCAGCCTGTGTATGGCATTAGAGGAGGTGATCACTAGAAGTGAAAAAACTCTCCCCACCTTCGGTAGCCACTCTGACAGCCAGTTCCCCTGGCTGCAGTGAGGTTTCCCAGCAAGAGAGGTGTGAGCAGAAAAAGGTGGAAAAGTCTCTACAAACCTCAGTGTTTTCTTTTCTTTACTGTTAATTTTCAAAGCAGAGCTACACTCTTCTGAGACAGAAATCCTACAGACACCTGGGACAGTGTCTGTAGACTCAAAAACACATCAGCTATTCATTATAGATACTTCATTGTTCTTTACCCCATCTAGAAAGCCCAGATATGTTCTATGACACTGCCCAGGAGATCATGCTTAACTTACCACAAACAATTTCAATTTATTTTGAGCCAGTGCAGTTTGTCAAGACCTACTGTTGTCAAGAAAGAGCAAGAAGAGTTTTTTCAATATCTGGGTTTTTCTTCCTTTACTTTATGAAATGTTTTGTGTGCTGATACAAAAGATACCTGGAGAAAAACAAAGCACATGGTTCTGTTGGCCTAAAGACACTCTGACAGGAGAGACTTTTTTAATCCTTTCACTGAAGTTGTCTTCCTGTTGTAGTCCTGTTATGTGTCCATGCATCCTTTTAAGTTGCTTTTTATTTTACAGGCAGACAGAAGTGAGCTGTAAGTTTCTAAAAGCACAGGCAAGATCTTGCTCACGAGGATGGCAGTAATTTCCCACTTCATGTTCTGCACCAAACATAAGTCAACAACTAATCATCGTAACAGTCTGCATGGTGTTTTTTAGGTGTTGCTATTAGCACTAATCTTGCAGCAAGCTGGAAAGCATGGCAGGTGCTAAGTGACTCCTCAATGTGATTGCCAGGGCATAGCAATGTGACATTTGGCAGTTCTGAAGAGAAATATACAGACAGAGAGATGAAATATAGTCTTGATGCTAGAACCACACTTGAAAAGTACTCACCTTTCTTAATTGCACTGGACTGTATATGAAGACATAAAAATGTGAAGATAAGACTAATTTTGTACACATAAATGCTGACATGAAAGTAAAACATTACAGCAAAGCTGCATTCTCTCTAATCTCCAGTACATTTTTTGTGACACCAAAGAAAGCATTCAGCTGGGACCATCTGCCCCATCTCTTTCACCAAGTTTTAGTGAAATTGAGCCATGATCTCAAAGACTGCCTATTACCTCTACTGAAGAGTGAGAAGAGTCAGGAAGTCATGAAGAGCATCATCTGCACTTGATGTTGTGCACATTCCCATCCATTGCTTTGCCCTATCGAAGCCGTCTCTCACCCCAGGGCTACTGGTTCATCAGAAGCTCTAAGCACCCTGACCACCCCTGGCGCTCCAAATGAGCTGCTCACCCACTGGCTGCAGGTGCTCTTTCAAGAGCTTGTTTTCCAGTCTTACTCAAAGATGAGACTGATTTAGGCTTTCCCAGCTGTACAGCCCAACTTACAGTCACACTTCTCATGTGGTTAAGTTGTTCAGGGGTTTAAAGGATGTGCACTGGCAATCACACAGCACTTGGCACTGTTTAATTATTGAGCTGCTTCAGTGCAACAAATACAAGCTATAACTTCTGGTAACTTAATCAGCTTCTTAGGTAAACACTGTAGCAAGTTTTCACCAGTGAGGTATCATCTTATTGCACGTGCCACCATTTACTTGCCATGGTGATGAATACTTTAAGGTGAAGTTTAAGTACTTTAAGGATGCAATTTTTAAGAAGTTTTAAGTCAGGTGAATTGAACCATGGAGATGAATCAACCCAAGTCATACAGCTGTGAAGTCAGATATAACCCAAGCTGCACATCCTCCTCAGCAAATCACCACAGGTGTCTTGTGCATGCCTTTGTCAGCCCTTTGAGGACTGTGGTTACCTTCCTCTTTAATGCAGTGTCTGAGTGCTTATGGTGCACACTCTCAAGCTCCCCATGCAATTGCATAATTAAAACAAATTTCTTAATTTTTAGGCTTTCATACTATTACTTTACCCTACAATGAGATTCCTAGATCAGTGAACTCTTCAGAGCTCATTAATATCATTACAGCATAGTCCTGAAGAGAGGAAAAGAGATAAAACATTTTAAAAAGTGTAAAGAAGGAGGAAGAGGTACTATTTCAGTACTTCAAGAGCCCTTTCCCTAGGATTATTTTACTCACTGATTTTGCAGCTCTCACTACATGTGCTCTTGCTCTGGCAAGTCTTCCCCACATGCAGTGTAGGGGAGCTGCTCTTAACATGCAGCAGAGCTCAAAAAAGGCTGTTTTGTCACTGGCAACTGCTGGGTCTGTGTTAGTATCTCACTGCTCCCCTGTCTCACTGCTGAGCAGATGACAAGGTCTCACAGTGCTAAAACGCAGAAAGGATCCCTCCACCATGGTATGTCCAAATAATGGAAGTTTGTGCCTGAGGGGGAGCAGTCCATTGCAGTTCTGTTAATGAAAGGAAAGCTGAATTTCTTTTTTTTTTTATTTTGTCTCAGCCATGGAGAATCCAGCAAGCTGTGGGGAGTGGGTTTTGATTTTTCAGAAGGGGCAACAGATACCCATAGTTTATGCTTTGGGATTATGTTATGGTATTATGCTTTGTATTATGATGTTAAGTCTTCTCATCTGTGTTTAATGGACAGAAGGAATGCTAACCATTGGTCTTGAAAAATGCTTGAAAAACTATTTCACCAAAAAAAAAAAAAAAAGAAGAAGAAATAGCTGTTGCAATCCATTACCCCCATGCAGTGTTTGTAATAAAAAATGTTTCTTCAGAAAGTGCTGTGCGTGTTTGGCATATCTATATGCATTTATGTTGACAGATTTCTTGAAATCCCCATAGAAAGTAACATTGTTTAAAGCCATGGTTTAAGGTTATGCATCTCTCAAAGGTTGCCTGATGCTAAGAGGTTACCACATTTCATTAAGACAAAATTTCAAAGGATGAAAGCAAAGACTGTAATCAAACCAAACACCCAACTTGAAACATCAATTCATCCGCTTTTCACCTGAATTTTGTTTTCTAGTCTAATTCAACTGCAACTACAATGAAATAAACAACCTGAGAGAACTCAAGGTTTATTTAGCAGTATATTTCTAAGTAAACAACCTGCTGTGCAGAAGATACAGCTCCAGCACTGTACCCCAGTAGATGGTGATCGGGTCTCTGCAGTGTGTCTTGTAGCTCCAGTGCTGCAGGTCCTTGGCACATTTAACTTCCATCATTTAGGGATGGGTTGGTGAAACCAGTGCAAGTTTGATTCCAGCAGGTTCTCAGGTGAGCAGCTGGGTACAGGACTGGGGCTTCACTGCAGCCATTTACCAACTGAATGGTTTGGAGGCTCCTGCTCCCATCATGCTCTTGAATAACACTTTAGTTATGTCCAGATCAAGTGTGGGCTGCAGCCTGACAGCTCCCTAGAGGCAGCTGGCCCAGCTCGCAGTCACCCACGAGAAAACCCCTGGCAAGTCTTTGTATTTGCACCTCACAATGCACAAAGCTTTCTTTGGATAATGAGAACAATCTTGTATAAGAAAAACATAACTTGATAAGGAAAAAGAGCTCCTGTTATCTTATTTTCCTCTCCAAGAATTTTACAGATTTCACCAAAATTTTGGGAATCAAATTATGTTCATGCTACTTTTTTTTTCCTAAATTTCATTTTTATTATCAAGGAATAACATGGAGATGTGGATGGAAAAATAAAAGGAATAGATTTTTTTTCTCTCTGTTTTGTTGTCTTGCAGTTATACTGGAAAAGACAGAATTATATTAAAAAAATTGTTTTCTCCAAAGAAAATGTGAGGTGAGGTCACTGAAATGTTTCTTTCTTTATTAGAAGTCTACAGTGGTCTAAGCCAAATGCTGAGTAGTAAAACTCTTATCAACAGGAACCAAATAGATAACATTTAGCCCAGTAAGACTCAGGATTATTTGCATGTATAATACAGATATTTCATCATGACAAGCATTGGTCATCTGTTTTGTCTCTGTCCACAAGTAAATATATACACCTGCTAGTTGTCTGAGAAAGGAGAATGCTAGGGCTAAGCCCTTGAGGTAACCCATTTTTTCAGATCCCTAAATACAGATTTAGGATCCTTAAAAGATTCTTCTAAATTTGGAAGCAATGTCCCAGATGTCTGGGCTGGTACAGCACTGTAAGAATTAAATTCTCCCTCAGCCCACTACGAAAAAGGAACAATATCAGTCCCACTTTACACTTAGATTTTGCCTTTCCCTCAGGGGTGGTGTACTTAAAGTTAATGGTTTTATTTACATCTGGGACACTGTCTCCTTGTCCCTTCCTTCCCTGCTCAAAAATTTCTGCAGTATCTGAAGCTGACATACTACCTGCAGAAAGCCCTTTGAATTTTTTTTCATTATCTCAGTTGGAATTTTGCATTTTTAAGCCTTTGATTCATGTGTAATTGGCATCTTGCCCTTTGTTCTCTTCACTGGGCTGTGCTTACCTCTCTTTCTTTTTTCATCCACATAATGCCCCAGGTAGTTTTCCCCTCTCTGTTTCACTTCCTGCTCTTCCACGTTTCAGTGTTTCTTTATTTCAGCTCATTGTTCTCTGCTTGTCAGCAAGGCTTCTGTTTTTTACACACAGGCACACTAAAGGCTGTCTGATTTGAAATGTCACCTATAACCTTGTTTTTCATTCCAAGAATTTCATTAATTCTTACAAAATTTGGAAAGCCCTGTTCTCCACTCAGTTTGGTGACATAAGTCCAATAGTCCTCACAGTGGTAATTCCAGATTACAATGTTATATATATAAAAAACAAAAAAACAAACCAGAATCTTGAACTAAAAATGTATTTGCTAGTATAATATCCTTATTCCACCAGAAAAAATCAAAAACAAAAAAAAAGTGTAAATTAAGGCTTTTGCTTGTTTATGATATGGAAGACATATGGAAGAAGTTCTAATAAGATAATGTAGGAATGTATTTGTATTTGTACTTTTACAGTAATGCTCAAGAAGGCCAGCAAAAATCATGATTTTTTTTTTGCTAAGAACACCAACAGCTACACAGACAAAAGAAGAGGTAGTTTCTAATCAAAACATCATTAGTAAAAAAAGGCAAGTCCAAAAAAAAAAAAAGTAAAATGAGCTGCTCAGGAAGCCCTATAGATTCCTTTAGTGGAATGTGGTCTCTGAAAAGCCCATTCCTCATCTTTGCCAACTCAGATCTCACTCACACAGAGTCTGATTTAAGCTTCAAACCATATACACCAGAGGGATTTTTTACTGCTTTCCGTCTTTTTCTGCCATGATTTAGTAACTACTTGCCTTTGAAACTGAAACTCTTGCTGAGTAACTGCAGGAGCCATCAGGCCATGTTGCAATTTTAGTATCTGGAGAAGTAAGTTAGGGAAAAAAAAATCAGTCTTTAAAATCTATATTGTGTTCCATATTGATAAGCACAGGGAAAAAAAGAAAAAAGAAGGTAAAACAAAAAGGCTAGGGTGGGTGAAAATATTCAAAGTCCTTCTCTGCCTTGGGTTCTCATAGTAGGATTAATCTGAAGGAGTGCTCTAATGCAATCTCTTCAAATTAAAGACAGCAATAGATACATTTTCAGAGAAGGGTTCCAGAAGGACAAGGTTCCTGCTCTGACCGAGCAGTCCCTGTTTCTACAAGCGCTGCTCAGTGAGCATGTGCGGGCTGGGGATGAAGTGAAAGCTGGAATCTTATTCTCAATCCATGTGAATTGTATTAATTTGGACTAGAAATGCTCTTCTTGCAGCTGCTTGTCCAAGATGATGTCCCTCTGTCACCTACAGTGTTGCATATGTTTCTCCACACAGACAGAGGCACAGAAGAAATCAGTCCAACAGCCTCTCAAAGCAAATATGACAAAACTTGCTGAAACTTTTCCTGACACAGCTGTAAATCAAAGGGAAAAGAGGTGTAATTAATCTTAGAACCAGAACAGCTGCTTTCAAATAACACAAAATTGTCCAGGAGCCTGGGATTTTAACTGTCTAATCGAGAGCAGAGCCCTCACTGGCAATTCTCAGTGTTGCCTTCATTTCATTACCAATAAGTGCGCAGCCAAACATTCATATATTCAGATTCATCCAGCCCATGCCATTTAAACCTATACTTTGGTTCTGTGAAAAAGAAAAAACAAGACAAGAAAGAAAGCTGGGTTTTAAACTCTCGGCAATGGCTTTGCAATGCATTCGGTGCTCTTTCTTGGAGTCCAAGCTCCTAACTCATGTCTGTACGTAATAATCTCAGCTTTCATTTGGGGAACAAAAAAATAAGTTTCCAAGTTTCTGTGGCTTGGGAAGATAAGAGGAAATATGTACAGACTAAAGGTTTCCAAATCAGAAAAACAAATTTCAAAAATCTCAGAGGTGATCTGCTTTAAAATCTCATGATTTATAATCTGCTCTGGAACCTCCTTTAGCCTCTGACCTAATTACTTTCGTAAGCATGGGACTGTAAATACTTCACTTCCCATACAGACTTTTAGCAGAAGCCCCAGTTCTCCTCATCCTAAGGTTTTTCTGATCATACAATTTTTGACTAATTCCACTATAAAACTTGCCTGTACAATATTTTTAGGAGTGTTTCTTTAACATCTGCTTATTACAAGACATTTTAATATACTGTTGAGGGAATACAAAATCACTGTAATTTATCACTGATGCAAAATAAGACTGTGAATAAAACACCTAAATGTGATGTTTTATTTTTATTCCTGTTCTCAGTGAATATTTGGTTTTGAAAAACAGAAATCATAATAATTTTAATGCAAATTAAGTTATCTTATTCCCTCTCCATCACCACACAATCAAATAAAGTGGCAAAGGAAATTACTGCAATTCCCTGAACTTGTTTTGCTATGCACAGAAACTTCTGAATACATATCATGTGAGGTAGTAATTAAGTTCCTAATTTATTTACTTCTTCTACTGGGGCTCCTTTATCTGAGCCACAGTCTTTTGGCAGGAAACCCAAATATTCATCTATTATGAGATGCAGAATATCCTGAGCTGTTCTAGCTGCTCACAGCTTAATTTAGATATTAACCATAAACACACCTGGGATTAGACAATGGCTATGCACTGCCTGGAAATAAAGAGGCTATAGAAATCCCTGTGAAAAATCTCTCATGAAAACATAAGTATTGTTCATGAAGAACACAAAACAGAGCTTATTTCCAGAGGGATTTGAAGTAAAAGGAATGTGAAAGCAGCAGAGGCTGGAGAACTTCCTTTCCTTTATACAGGTCCCAAACAGGGATTCAAGAGTGTGAGTGGGTTTTGCAATTCCACAGGCTCTCAGCATTTCCTGAAAGTCTTTAAGATTAATATTTCCAAGCAACAGAGAGAATAAGATATCTGGCTGAGGGTTATTGTTGTGACCAGCCACGTAGTCTGAGGAGGAATAGCAGCAAAGGATAAGAAGCAAAAGTCACTGGGTCACAGCCACCCACCTGTGTACTGAGACCAGACTTTCCCAAAGGCTATACAATATCAAAACTTATACAACAATCAGGCCAGAAATGTAAGGCCATCAAGTTTCACTGGAGGAATGATACTTTAATAGAGAGGGCTTATATTTTTTCTCAACTGTCTTGTTTTTCTGCCTAGTTTTTTGCATGCACGGGCTGATTTTAAGCAGAGGTTCTGCCTGCAGACCATGCACAGACACTCAATACTTTTCCAGAACAGAAAAATCTGCAGCAGTTATTTCAGACATGGAAGCCTTTACTTGTGTGTTCCACCACTACCTACACTTCCTTTCTACTGCAACTGCCAACTTATTAGTTGGTTCAAAATTTCAACTCAAGAAGAAAGTAAAATTTATATTAAAAAAAGGCAGCTATAATAACTATTATGTAATAACTCTGTCATGACTTTACATATTTTTCCAGCCATATCTCCTTTATTTGTTTTAATTCAAAGGGCTATAGGTGTATTTTAGCTTATTAGTGTAATGTTCATTATTTTCTTTAGTGCTTATATTTGTGCCTGGAATTTATTGAGGTATCTAACAAACAGAGGCTAAGAAAATCAGATTTAAGTACTCATTGATACATAAAATTTTGTTAACCAAAAATTATGAAGTGATGAAATGTTATGTGATTACATTAATATTAAAAATACAACTTACTACTTAGAAGTTTATTTAGTTACTTTGTTTCCATTAGAGATGTTCTAGACAATTTTATTAAGAAAATCCCTTATTCCTCCATTGCTTAGCTCTAATTGCCAAATGTGTGTTACTGCTAACTTGTTAGACTAATAATGTTATGAAAATAAAGGATCCTAAGGCTGAAGTCCAGTTGTATTAGTCAAAACACCATCAGGAAATGGAAGTAAAGACTCTCAAATGTGACACAGCACCATGAACACGAGGTTAGCAGAATTCAGTCCAAGCTGTGGGCTTTGGCCTCTTACAGAAGATATTCTGGTAGATGAGATTTTCCAAACAAACATGAACTGCTGTGAGTTTGGTAGAGGACTGCCAAGCTGGGTCTGGGCCAGGGGCACCAGCCCTGTGAGAAGGGGCTGAGGAACTGCACTTTTCAGCCCCCAGAAGTGACAGCTTCAGACAATAAGACAGCAGCCAGATACAAAAGGAGACAGACAGAGCCAGGGTGGGGGGCAAGGCCACCACATTGCTCAAAGTGGCACAGACCAGGTGACAAAGTCTGAGCCTCAATGAGGCTCCCAGACCCATGGGCAGGAGCATGGCTTGGGTCCCAGGTGAGACCAGTCATGGGCATTAAGGTCTAAGAGTGGTCCCAGAGCCCTGACACAGCCATACATTGAGAGCAGAGAGGTTCAGGCTGGAGACAAGGAGAAACCTTTTCACTGGGAGGGCAGTCAAACAGCAAGACAGGTTGCCCAGAAAGCCAGTTGCTGTCCTGTGCGTGTTTTCCAAAGTCAGGATAAATTCCTGAACATCCTGGTATAACCACAGAGCTGACCCAGTCTGGAAATGAAGGTGCCTTCCAGTCTGATTTCTTATCAGATCCTATATTTCAGTAAAATTTAAGTGACTCTATTTACCTTCATCTTAGTTGTCATATTTCAAACATGAGTGCAAAAAAGTGTGTCAGTGGTGTTTTACTTACACCACTCAACACACTTAGAGTTTAACACTGATGTACTTGTTTTATATAATTTCTACAGACGAGATGACACAAAGAGGAGTACAGACCAGACTTGTATCTTAATATTCATTTTTCTTGCCTTGTGTAACCTGTACATGATACAGTGTTTTTATGTCTCTGTCTTCATGTTTCAAGTGGATTTATCCTGTTGCATTTAAACATCTTTTGTATCTCTTGTACTCTCCATAGAATATTGTTGTTTCTTTAACAATTTAATACACTATCAGATGCTTCAAAATATCAAGCCTGTTATTTTTCACTTGGCGAAACAAGTGAAATTTTTATTTAATTATCATAGAAGGTAACTGATCAACTTCTTTGCATTTACCAGAATAAAAACATTTCTATTAATTTGCTGCTTTGTGCTCTGGCATTGCCACTGATGCATGGAAAGAGCTCTGATGAGAATACAGAGAAATCTGCTACTTCAGTGGATGGGGGAATGTCATCAGGGAAAGAGAAGTGTGCTGCATGCCCATGGGTTTTGCTTTTTGTTAAAGTAGAGGAGTGTGTGCTTCTCACCCAGGAATATTTTATTATTGTTAATGTTGCTGTTTAATTTCAGATTTGTTGAAATATATCAGTGCACCAATTCTTGTGGTTCTTTTTGATATCCTCCAATAGACCAACTGAACTGCTTTAAATACTTTGACAACAGCTGGTTAGAAATGTGTATCATTTAAGCCCTTTTCTATTCAATCACTACCATTTCCTAGGTGACAACATTGTACTCTTGTAACCATAAACCTGTATCACATGAATACAAACTTCCCCATCCTTTTTCTGCCTCACCCTCATCCTTTAACATCCTGATACCTGACACCAATTTAGAAATTCATTTAAGACTTTTCCAGCACACTAATAAATGTTGAGGGAAAAAATGTGAATCCATTGATATGGCAGGTGGAAGAGGACCCCTCTATGAATTTTTGGCAATATATGCAGCCAATACAATGCAACCAAGAACTGCAGTGCAGACTGCATGTATCATAAAAAACCACACTAGAATCATTATGCAGGTTATCAGCCACTGGACCCAGCTGCATCTCTAATGTTAAATATGCAGAAACAAACCTATATATTGTCAAATGCTAAATATAGGCTTCTGTATCCAGTCAACTGGGGTGTCTGTGGTTATTCAAGTTATATTTATGCAGAACTATATATAAAACAATAAGGGACTATTCCTGAAAGTGTGCAGGGCTTCATCCTCATCAGATTGCATCCTGTTCCTCAGTACATCAAGACCAGCTTAAATACCCATCCATTCATCCAGTGAATCTGCAAAGTGAGCAAGCATCACTTCCACACCACCTTTCAGTCCATTAATAAAAGCACCAAGCAGCATCGTGGCCAGGAGAGACCTCCGAAGGTCCCTCGTGACACAGCTGTGCACCACTCAGCGCTCAACTCGTATCTACCTCTCTGAAGCCTCCAGTTAGTTTTGCACCCCTTTTCATTACAATTTTCTATTTCACAGAGAAAAGAAAACACCTGAGTTTTGAAAATGGTGTGGGCAAAAACTCTGGAATAAAATTTGAAACTTAGAAATATGAAAGAAAAGTAAAATTACTTAACAGTCACGCAGTAGGATCTCAGGTATACAAATAATAATAGATATTTAGAGTAAAGCCCTAAACCCTTCATTCAGTAAATAAGAGATGCTTCTCTCAACCTTGAAGACAAGTTTTAAAAAACAGCTAGTTATTAAACATTAATTCAGGTGCACTTATGAATAAGAAACCAGTTACCTTCTTTGTGATTCTATTCACAATAAGCAGAACTATTATCATATTTTATCATTAAGCTATCATGAGATTTGGAAATAAAATCTGCTTACTGGGAAATGAGGCTTTCATAGAGGAAAGGCTTATTTAAAGTTCATTGTATCCATAGAAGGCTATCTAAAATGTCCAAGTTCAGGCACTCTGAAATGACAGGGGTCATCTTCAGAGGAACCACTGTTGCTAGGAGACTCAAGCATCAAAGTGCCACAAGTTTGTAATTTACCCTTTTCTGTCAAGGAATGTTGAAGATAACTGTACTCCCCAGAATGTGCAAGGCTTTAACCAGGCCTGTGTCATTTTACATGAAAAAGGGGGACCACAGCCTTGCCTTACTGTATTCTGAGCTCTCCCCAAATCCCTGGGTTCACAGTACAACAGGAGTTACACATTTCCTTCTCTTGGAGTAGAAGTGCTTTGCCATATCCCTTTCTCATGTCATTCCACTCCATTAACAACTCCCAAAGGCAGCTGGCCCTAATGGGCAAGATAAAGAGAGTCAGCATTTAATGTCTGTGATTTAAAAAGTTGCCCAGTGTAGGAAGAGCAAGGGGAGTTTGGGGTGAGCAGCTGGCAAGGTAAGACTAAATTTGAAAATAGCTCAGACTGGATGAGAGGATCCAGTCTTTCATATGTGGTGGAAAAGATGTTTGGGAATTTTTCCCTGGATGGAGCTATGAATCACCATAGCCCCAGACGCACAGAAGCACCAGCTGGATGCAATAACCTCTTTGCTTCTGTTGACCCCAGGGATGTGGTATCAGAAAACAACCGCCTTTTGGCTGGAGGAAAGCAAATGTTACTCCCATCTTCAAAAAGGGCAAGAAGGAGGTCCCAGGAAAACTACTGGGCACTCACCCTCACCTCCATGCCTGGAAAGGTGATGGAAGATAGCATTCCGGACATCAACAAGCATGTAGGAGAAAAGGTCTTTGCGAGTAGTCAGCATGGACTCACAAAGGGGGAATCATACTTGGCCAATCTGACAGCCTTCTGTGATGGCAAGGCAGGATGGATCGATGAGGGGAGAGCAGTGGTTGTTGTTTACCTTGACTTCAGCAAGGCTTTTGACACTGTCTCCTTCCAGCCCTAACCCTGGAATTCTGTGATTCTCTGAGCAGTGCATACCAGCACAATACTTTCACTCCTTCTAAGGTGCAGTCCCAGCACACTGTCAGGCTCATAATGAACAAATACTCACAGAAATTATTTTGAAGAAGTGAAATGAAAGTGCTGAAGGCAGTCTGTCCTTAACATTGAAATGGCTGCAGAGGCTCGTGGGCACCTTGACTGCGAGATTACTGAGATGGTTCCGGCAAAAATGAGCTAATACAAAGTAGAAAATAATGGAAGAAGGACATCCTCACAAGGAGAGGTTATTTGTGACTCTCTGCACTTCTAGACAGACCAGCTCCAGGAAAATTCTAACTGCAGTGTGAATGAAAAAAAAAAAGGAAAGAAAGAGGGGGGGAAAAAAAAGGCCAGGAAATATTGCAACTGTAACCGAATAACAGCTGAGACACTTCTATACTAAGACACTGATGACCTGACACTGAAGTAGACTTCTGCAGGAAGGCCTTCAGGAGCCAAAGAACAGAACACAGCTGTAGGGAAAATGGGGAAATGCCCAGAGGGAGACATACACAGTTGCACAGGTAACTACTAATTTGAACTAATCTGCCTGGATGTGAGACAGGCTTTTCTTTAGTCTCACAGTCTCGTTACCATGTTCTACCAAAATGACTTGAAGAATTTCACTACATGAGTGTTTTTCTTGATTGATTAGCAAAAGATCTGAATACGTATTTCCTTAACATCAAGTCAAATTTTGATTATTCCAAGCCAGCTGCCTCTCAGGGCAGCAAAAAAGATTCTATAAATTATTTGTTCTCATGATAGGGAAAGTGTGCTTTTTCCATATCCATATGAATTATTTGGGGTTGGAACTAGATGATCTTTAAGGTTCTTTGCAACTCAAGACATTCTATGATCCTGTGATTATTTGCCTGAGACTGGAACATGCATAACACTACATTTATCAGGACAGAGCTCTCAGAGAGGTAACCAAGAGGGTTTTAAGCAAGGAAAAGGCCATATCAGTAATGAAATAATGCACAAACTGTGGTGTCACAGCAAACAGCGGCAACTGGAACCATTCATTATACACAGGTTAAAAACAATTATATACGACTTGGCTACCACAAAAACCTCACAATAAACAACTCTTAGAGTCATAATAACCAGTGATTGCAGCCAGCATTTGGAACAGCATGAAACTCATAAAAAATTGAGGTGCTCACTGCTGGACCAAGAAAGGCATCTACTCAAACTGGGGGCAGGAACAAAGCATCTGATTCTGCCCCTGCCTGAACAGGAGTGAAGGTACTCTGAGTGTAGAGGAGTGTGTGAATGAAGGAGAAGAAACTGGGCTGAGGATTCTGGGCCCTGCAATGACATTAACTGAGTTGAGAGTTGAAAATAAGACTGCAAGGTTTATACTTCAGTAGACTGAGCTTTTAAAGATCTTCATTTTAGTTAAGAAAATAAATTCTACAGTCTAGTGACAGCCAGAGAGCTTCTTTCAATGGTTTCCCCATTTCACTGAAAGTTTGGGATTACTTCTCTTCCCATTACCACAGTGAGAAACATGAGCATATAAACCACACTACATATGAAAAATATGACAGCGTTCTCTTCATATTGCCTGTAAAAAGCCTTTCTGCTGAATCTGAGCAGAATGAAGTCAAAGCTGTGAGATGAAAATCAATGAAATTAATATTGACTCATGTTTGTTATTCCTTTTCTCCCTTCTTTTATATTCTCCTTCCTCTTTCTTGTATTTTTCTCAGAGTTGTGGTTTAACCCCAGCTGGCAACTCAGCCCCAAACAGACAATTTGCTCACCTTCTCCTGTGGGATGGGGGAGAGAATTCGAAGAGTAAAAATGAGAAAAGTATGAGTTGAGATAAAGAGAGTTTAATAGGTAAAGCAAAAGCCCCAAGCAAGCAAAGCAGAACAAGGAATTAATTCACCACTTCCCCAGGAGGGTGTTCAGCCATCCCCAGGACAGCCGGGCTCCATCACACGTAGCGGTGACTCGGGAACACAAACGCCACCACTGCAAACAACCCCCCCTTCCTCCTTCTTCCCCCAGCTTTATATGCTGGCAATCTTCACACTGGACAAGTTCACGGTTCTCCAGCCTAAGCAGTCAAGGAATATAAAAAACCAGGTGCATATTTGTTGAACATGAGATGAGTGGCATTCCTTATAAATTATCATTGTTAGAGTTTAATAGTTCATACAGGCTGAAGTCCTCAAAATTAATGAGGCATTTGTTCTTAGGGAATCATCTTGTCAAGAAAATGTTTGGGTTTTTTTTTTTAAATAATCATCTGGATTAATTATTAAGAAATTACCTTGATTTTGCAAGGATGTTTTTTGCTTTTACTCTAAATCCTGCTCCTATAGGTTACACACAGGTGATGCAACAGCTTAATAACTTTGGCAGATCAAATATCAGATCTGCCATGGCAGAAACAGAGACCCATGTACCTCTGTGCCAGCTGCACAATTTGTAGCTAAAGTGGAAGAATTTTAAAGTGCTAAAGTTTACAGTCAATTCTCTGGCAAGAGAAGAACAGGACAAAGAGCTTCAGAAAAGGTTAAGACTGGATACAGGACCTGGCTTTGCCTTGATAAGTAAGTTGTCTAAACTGCTATATTCTGTAGAGACATAGGAGCCAGGAATATTCAAGGCAGAATAAAACTACTTTTTTTGCTCACCTTTGAAAGGGGGGCACTCAGCACCACAGGCACAGCCAGCTGGCCAGAGGGCACACTCCTGAAATAGAGTGGGGCAAGAGGCAGGGAACACCCATGGAGAGAAAATGAATAGAATAGAATAGAATAGAATAGAATAGAATAGAATAGAATAGAATAGAATAGAATAGAATAGAATATTTCAGTTGGAAGGGACCAACAATGATCATCTAGTCCAAAGAATGTATCCTGTAAAAGAAAATCTGCAGATACCCCTCCATAATTTGATGTCCATTCTATATGCTGCTCTAGAAGCCAGTAAATGCAGATATAAACACCATACAGCTACCAAAAGGGTAATTTACTTCCAGTAAAATATATTATTAGATCCACAAAACATCGATTCAATTACTAGAAGAAAAATGGTTACTGATTGTTGAACCTAATGGGTTTGGAACCTCCCTGAGAGCTAACATTGAGAAGGTCTCCTACGAAAACTGAAAAAGAAGTCCTATATAGAAGCTCTTTCCCAGATCAGGGTGGTGAACTCTCTTATCCACTTTTGATCTTACAAAATGAAGCTGAAAATCTATACACAGATGAGGACCATAACAGTCCCTGAATCCACCAAAAGCTTGAATCAAAGCTATTCCTTGAATAGTTTCTGTAGTGTAATCATTCTTTGCTCTTTCAGTGATACCTCTGAGTCTCCAGTGAGTGCACAATACAGCACTTTCATTCCCTGTAATAACCATAAGACTCTCAAGATGATAAATTCCTGAACTGGGCATTTGCGTGCTCCTCCTGTATTATATAGTCAGGAGTTCCTCTCCAGGTAACAAACCATTGTCTGTTCCTCAGAGATGGAAAATTAAGGGGCTTGCCTTCCATCCCAATTTTAACCCATCCCTGGCTCACCAGCTACAGACAGTTCATTAGATCAGTAACAGAAAATTCTATTCTTGGTCTTGTCTCTGCCCTCCCATTGCTGTGGTCTGCAGAGGATGGATAACAAGTTCTTGTTTCCAAGAGATGGTATCCATACCTCAGATTTGCAGAAGCCTACCTATTCAAGCATGTGCCAAATTAAATTTAACAATGCCAGAGTTATAAAGGAATTGCACACTAATTCCAGTCACACACAAGGTGAAAACACACTTGAGGGATCTATTGTTGTTTGGTTCCCCATACACACCCCAATCCCTCTGTCCCTCACTGTCATTCACATCTTGACTCATTTGCATCTTGAACATAATTATATTCATAGCAAGACCACAGGGCATGAACTCATTCCATATGTACCTTCCAGTCCCAGATAGGTCATCAGTTCCCATACTGGGAGCATATTTAAAAGTGCTTCCACTTCAGCACCTCTGTGTCAGGTGTCTTTTGACCTCATAGTAGCTCTGCAGGGACTTGGGGTTTTGTCAGCATGAGATTCTCTGTATGGCTTACCTGTAATTATAATCCATTTACTTAGTACAGTTCTTGACATGTATTTTCAAATTTATAGATGCTTTAAAGATAATTACTTAATTTCATTAAAAGTAAATCTGAAATGGGAATACACTGGACTGCTACAATGGTCATATTTCACTGTAATAGAAAGAGATATCGACGTGCTTTAGATGCAAACAAACCAGGGAGATATAGTGAGTATGGCCACTTAGGCTGATTGAAAAATGATTAAATAATGGTCACATTACTGTGAGAAAAAGTGGTTTCGCTCTTGAAAAATAATTATGTTTTTCTGTCTAGCTGCAGCAAAGTAGGTGGGAAGCTTAGATTGTTTTGTTCGGTCAAAAGATGACAAGAGTATGGATGTAGATCTGTGCATTTAATTTAGGTTCATTTTTTAATTGAAAAAAAAGCCAAAGCTAAATCCAAATTCACTGAGATGTTGTATTCAGATATTTTAATATTTTCCTCCATTCTTTGCAGCCTCAACTATTTATAAAGTTGTAAACTGAAAACAGTTTAGTTCTTCTCCTATAGCTCAGGTTTTAATTGAACGTATTTCACCCACAAAACAATACCACTCTGGCTCCATTGGGAGTATAAATAAATAATTTTAAATTTGTTGTATTCACAACCAATGATTTTCATCAGTTATACAACTGTACTGCATTTTGCTCTGAAAGACATCAGCTATTAGTCTCTAAGGATATCGCATCAAATGACCAGGCTCTTTGATTTCTCTTGAGAAATCAAAAAGCAATAATATTGGTCTATTCTCCTTGAGTGGTCAGAAGTAAAGTTATTATCTGTGTTCACCCTTCTGTTGCCATTGTTTTTCCATCATATACGTTTCCATTCCAAGCAGTTTAGAAAGGGAATATTTTATCTTGAGCTTTCTTTTTTTCTACACCCTGAGCAAATGCTAAACAAGATTGTCAGCAGCTGAGACATGAGCCCTTCTTCCTCCTGGCTTGCAAGCCTGGTATCCCACATTACAGTGTCTTACTGTGGGCTGTCTTCTTTCCTATTTGTCAGCACTGGGACCAGAGGATTGCAGGTTAAAATCCAGGTAGCTTGGTTCTGTAGTAGCTCTATAGAAAGAGGTATTATAACGGAAACTACACAAGTAAAACCACCAATTCAGGCAATGAAAACACTGCTACTCTGCTGTCCCAGTGCTATATTACTGACCATTTGATGCAGCATCTCACAGCTGCATCAGAAGTTCTTCAATTTGAATGGGGTTAAAGGTGAATCAATTAGTTTAGAAATAGAGGAATTAGAAATTAGTTCAAAATATCCTCTCAGACCGACATACCTGAAAACACTGTGAAATATTTTTCCAAAAATTGCTCCAAGCAGAATGTGAACTTTGTTTGTATAACGATCATGATAGATGTTTTACCTTTACAGTCTGATTCCCCAAACCAAAACCCATTTGAAATGCCACAGAGGATCTGAAATGTCTTGGTTTAATACCAAGAGAAAATGAGCTCTGAGAAGTCACCGGAGGCATAGAGCTCTGGAAGTGTACTGTCCTCTAGAATATATTATTTTAAATTATCAGACAAGCCTTTGCCACTTCAGAATTGAATGCCCGGTTAGCAGGGATGTAAACAAAGGGAGCTTGCTAAAAACCAGGTTATTGGATAGAAGCTGAGCATCACTGAGGCAAGATGCCTTTCTGCCCTCCCCACTGGAGGTATTCATCTACCTACTCATCCCTCTGGCTCTGTATGGCAGTGGAGGCAATGACACACCTGCCGGCAGCACCCTGGAGGCTCCTGGTTTAGACAGGAGAGCTTTGATCCTCCACCACAGGACCCCAGGCAGTATAAGGCCTGGTCCAGGAGGTACTTGGAAAGGAAGGAGGGAAAAATCTGCAAGAAAAAAATCTGACCTTTCCAGAACTGGATATTTCTGAACCACAGCCCCCGTAAAGGGAGAGACATCTCTCAGCACTGGGAGTCAGAGTTCTGGCCCTCGCTCAGAGCAGAGGGTTGAAAGCCCAGGTAAGTGCCTAAGCTGGATTTGTGTGTAACAGCCTTATTCGTGTGTGTAGCAGCCTCATTCCGAATTTTCCAACAACCCACTCAAAAGCCAACAACAAATCTCTTGACCAATACATCCCCTAAGCATGGAAGCTGGAACCTGATCAGTGTAAGATGAAGTTGATAGAACTTGTCAAACAGATGTTGAAGCTGGCAGATATCTTAAAGGGAAAAAAAATATGAGTACTGCAATAAAACAGTATCACAAAATATATGCACATATTGGGCAAATTAAACTTTCATGAGTGGTTGGAATTCTGGAATGTTTTATATTTCTATGCTTTTCTTTGCCATCTTAAAATTCTTTTAATATCTTTATTCAAATCAAACCAATAATTTCCTTTATAGATATCTGTCAGAGAGCTAAGGCTGTTTTCTGTGCATAATCCATGTATTAAAAACCCCTTCACATTTCAGTATCAATGACTTAATAAAAAAGTCAATTAAAAAAAAATCAATAAAAAAAAATCAATTACAAAAAATCAATTACAAAAAATCAATTACAAATTTCTTCAAAAACTGACAGTGAAAGCACTGAAGTCCTAATTCATAGAGTTTTCGGATATCTCTGACCCGTCTGAAATGAATGAGGCAACACAAATGGAGCAAGATGGGGGAACACTGCACGTCTTGAAGGGATTTTTTTTTTTAATTGTAGATTTTTAAATAAAGAATTGACAAAGAAAAACACATTTCTTTCATGTTAGTCAAAACAGAATAAACTGAAAATGCTGAGCATAAAAACACAGCTAGACTGCGAGTGTCTGCTAAGAGGCACTGCCTATGAACTGTCCATAGTTTTCCAGGCTTACAGCAATATAGGGGAAAGTTTAAGTTGAAACAAAATAGCTTGCACATCCATATCCACACAGGTTTAGGAAGTTTGCCAGGATGCTCATGTGTTATGGAGTAGCAAAATTCTTTTTGAAGGAGGAAATGCAGCTGTTCTCAGAATATGTTAGACCTAAAGATCCAGAAAAAAAATTACACTGTTACATCTCCACGGACACAAGAACAGAAGAAGATCACGTCCTTAAATTGTTGCTTAGTTTTTAAGTTGTTGGGCAGGTATGAAATCAGTGACATCCACTTTAAATGAAAAATTCAGCTGAGTGCATTTAGACAAGCATATCTGAATCTCCTAGAAAAAGAAATTATAGGAAATTATATGGATGACTTGTAGATGGCAGCTTTATGGTATATCAGATATTTAGCAACATCACTGCCTACCATAACCTTTTTCTGCATACAAGTCACGTGTGACCATCAGGAATGATCCTCCAGTGAAAGAATGCTATTGCCCTATTCTGTGAAAATAGCTTAATATTTCTGAACAGTAATTCCAAAAAACACAATACCAAAATACTATGGCTATACATGGTGGGTATGTAATACCTGCATTTCAGGGTTACCATAGGGTTTTGTTCCTGGAAGTCAATGCCAAAGAAATTATTTTGTTACTTAATCAGGCTGCACTGTCTATGACATAAGTAAGGTGAACACCATTGTTAGGGAAATAATACTCTCTTGCTTATCAGGGGGAAGGCCTCCTTGTCTTAGAGGAAATTGGAATCGTATAATCTTTTGCAGTCCTCATTTGAAAACAATTTTGGCTTCAGACCTTTCTGACTTCACAATACTAATCTACATTAGCATATTAATCACCAATTTCTACATATGAAGCAATACCTCAACACACCAATTGTTCTTGCAATTCAATCATAAAAAAATTGTACATTCAAATATGTAAACTAACAGATATAAAATGTAAGCTAACATTTTGAAACTCATTTCTACATTACAAAAGACCAAACCCCAGGTTTAGGTGGTGCCCAGGCCCCATATTGTCCCTTCAGGTCTCCTGATGCTGTGGGTCTCCAGACAATTTGGAAATGCAGCCTCACTTGTTCATCTTCAAATATGCAGCCAAACTGAGTGGAATAAGTAGAAACAGTTTACTCTCCAGTGGGTTTCAGACACAAGGTCAGGTCTCAGGAACTGATAACTCCTCCAGCTGAATCCGTACATTTCTAGCACTTCCCCAGCTGATGGTTACACAAGAGAACAGATATTTGCGCTTGTTCAGCTCTCCAGTACAGTACATCAACAGGGATTATACCTGTGGATGCTACAATCCTATAGTAACTGTATTTGAAATAAATAAATAAGATCTTTGTCCACCAATTAATCATTTGAAGACTCAAATGTAAAACAAGTCTCCGCTGGCCTCTCTTACATCTTACAGGATTGTCTGTGAATGGACACATCAAAGCAATGACCCAAAGCAGTTAATCATTAATGTCATTGCCTTGCTAGAACACAAGCAATGGCACCTGCCAAGCTGCACTGCTCATTTAAGTCTTAACGTCTTGTGAGAAAAAGCCTTGTGCCCTGTCAGAGACAGATAAATATTCTTACATACCCAACTCTAACTGCTTTACTTAGAGGCACATTACTAATCCAGAGCCTGAAAGCTGTAATACAACGACATTTACTGAATGGTATCTGAAAGAGAGAAATCATTCACACTTGATTATTTTGCTCGAAAGCCCACAGGTTTAGAGGATGATCCTAACTGTGTTGTAAATTAAACAGCTGCTGTGAACTGATTGAAGTGGCTCAAGTGATTTAACCAATCACTAAAGCTGTTTATCAGAATTACAAAACAACAAAGAAAATCTTTGGTTGGCGACATGCCAACCATATTTTAAAATATTCAGCATGGCCAAGAGGCCAGGACCCTGTGTGTGCTGTCCCTCTCCTAAGGTGTCAGGCATACACAGTGTTGGTGTTGTAGAACACCTATTCAGAAAACATCTAATTTGTTTGAATCAGCCATGAAGATCCCCTCTTGTTTCACAAATGAGTTTTTCAGTTCAGTCAAATAAATATCATTTTTGAAGTGTTCATTTAAAAGAACAATATTGCTCTACCCATCACAGTGACAAGTAGAGGAATTAGAAATGAGCAAGAGATTACTTGGTAAAACATCCCCAATTTGTGAAGCCCTCCAAGATACTTCTATTATGGTTTAGTTCTCACTTATAAAGTGTGCTCATTTTAACAACTTTCTTCATTTTGCAGTATAATTTATTATTCTGATCACATTTGAACTAACATACAGGTTTTTAAACTATTTTAAAAGGACTGCTTTTTCTATCACTTCCTCATAGGTGGCTCTACTGGTAGCTAAGGAGACAGTCCTGATTTTTTTCCAGCAATATAAAAAAATGTCAGAATCAGACTCATAATCTCCTCAGTATTATTAAATGTATGATCTCCTTGGTTTTATGAATATTTCTACTAGGCTTATATCCATTATTGCTTTATATCTATTATTGCTACAATATCATCTTTGAAGGAAGACAAATAGAAAGGAATTCAGCAATGCCCTGAATTGGCCATTCACATAAAGCTTTAATAACTTTTCCAGGTTTTTGCCTAATAATTCCATTAAGAGCATAGTTTCTTGCATGCAAGCTGCTTCTAGAAAACAAAGTTAAAGTTTATTACAACATGAAATAAAGATGTACTTTCTGCTGTTATTCAGGGAACATAAAATATTCAAAATTTTTTTCCACTCTAAGTTTTAAGGCATTTTGCTAATCTGCTGCAATTTTGTGGTAATTTTAAAAGGTCACAGACCTCTTTATAAACCTGATAATACAGTGCACTGCAACCCTTCCACCAACCAATGCAATGCTGTGCTCTCTGAAGTCAAGTGGATCAATGCTTGGTTCTACAAAACATTTGGGGCTCTCCATAATGAGCACTACTTTTCTTTATCACTGATTTTCTTATTTCCTGCTCCATTTTAATGGCACAGCCAGGGAGATATTGTCAATGCAGAATCTCTCTCTAATACTAAATAGAAAGAATTTGTCATTTCAGTTAACAGTTGCGCCTTGTTATTTCTGAGCTGAGGGAGAAACAAAACTTCTCCATATGGCCAGAGAAGCCCTTTAACAGAGATTTCCTAAGAGAGCTTTGTCTTTCTTACTGGAATTGCATTGCCTATGAGTTTTATTTTGTCTTCTGGTTTCATGCCAAGAACTTTAAAGCCAAAGAGAAATATCACAAAGGAAAAAAAATGTATCAAACATCCCTTCAACTATAAAATAGGGGTATTTTGATTAAATAATAAGGTATTATTGAGGTGTATGATAAAATACAAAGTAAAGCCTAATAGGTGAGTTATTAGGCCACTTTAACAATGTTCTTGTACCACGTGCTGTGCATCTGCAGAGTTGCTCTGAAATCCTGACTGCAAATGCTACATGAGCTGGTACCAGGCCACACAACACCCAGAGCTGCAGTTTCCTCACCAGCACTTCTTTGGGTAGACCTAAAGGGAGACTTCCTAGAAGGTAGAGCTCTCTCCTTGCACACCTGACACCCCTCTGGTCTGTCAGGAATCTCCCTGCAGCTCACATGGCTATAGGATGGGGCAATAAATTCCCAGTCTTGGCACCACCAAGGTATTGCACAGCTCCCCTCATCTGATACAAGGCTGGGTTTATCCAGGTCTTCTGAAAGAGAGGGAACAGGTGGGACAGAAACTGGAGCCCCTTAAAAAAGGCACTTGGAGAAGGATTGTGGGCCTGGTCAGTGAAAACTTCTGGGCACTTTCCAGACCAAGTCCTGATCTTGCTGAGAACAGGAATGACAGGATCCTTGGGGATCGCACTGATGCTGCTTTGCTAAACCAACACTTTAACTTCCCAGCCCTACATGTGTCATTAACACTGTCTGACCAAGATAAATGTTAATTGAAACAATTATGTTTCATTATGGATCTTTCTTTGTCTATTATTTATTTGATTCAGTTCAGAAATTTTTCTACATTATTTAAAGGGCACCTCTCTACAGCTTAAGAGTGAATAATGCAGTAAGACAACTGTAGAACAATCTGAATTGATTGGAAAATGGATGAAAGCTGTTATATTTAACAGAAATCATTTTGTTTCTGAATTGGCATGTATATGTCACTACCCAATTGATTAATATTTGCAGTAAATCATCTTGCACCTGGTAGATGTGGTGATGTGCTGGGATTCTTCTTTTCTAGATCTTCAATGAATAAGGGAAAGATGGTCACAGCTGCAGTAACAGAGAGCCAAAATGTTAGATGAGGAATGAGAGACACAAACACCTCTGGTACAGATGGATGGAACCAACAGAGCCATCAGCAGAGATGGCAGCCTCTTGTCTGCCAGTGGTCCCAACTTCAGTGGGTTTCAGGAATAAAGAGTTGAGAGGTATTCATGAAAGTTCCCTGGGAATCACTTAATTAGGAGAGGTTTAAATTACTTAAATCACCGGCAACTGAGTGCAAGTGATGAATTGAGCACCATGTTAGAAATGTAGCTGGGGAAACTACTGGGATGGCGAACACATGGCAATCCTTTGCAAAAGAAATTTATATGGGTAAGAAAAGCCTCTGTGAAAAAAACCTTAAGTTTTCTGCAAATAGAGCTGTGAGTAGCTTGTAGGGGATGGACAAACCAAAGCAAGGCTGCTGCCACACAGTTGTTCACCACAGATAATTTTCCAAGGTCCAGGAATGATCGTAAGGTTTGATTTGTTGGAAAGAAATTAGTTTGTAGACTATGTTAATGTCAATTAATATAAATTATAAATTAATTTGTGGGCACTTCTCTGAAATGGCAGAAGGAAATGCAGTGGCTGTATTTCATCAACAAAAAATTGCTTAACCTTATTAATTTGCAGATAAGAGAGGCAATGAGCCGCATAAAAATAAGTTTAGGAATTACATGCTTTTACAGTCAAACATCTTGCTAATTGAAAGAAAAAACATGGTTCCTGCTGAAAGAGTGAACTCACCTACATCAGTGGCATGAAAGCCAGAATGTGGGAGAATTCACATACCTACTTCCTGACATTTTGCTTACTGCAAAATTCTTGGTGCCACAGAAGGTAATGACATTTTAAAATACCTCAAATTCAACAACAAAGCTGAAAGAAAATGCTATGCAGCAGCTTCTAGAAACAGCTGAATGAGTTGTTTTGTGGGTGATGTGGGAATTCTGTCCCTCTGGATCTGTTTATTAATCTGAAATAGAAATTGCAGAACTGAATGAATGCTACAGAAATAAGTTCCTGATCAAGGTGGATATAAAAGACTGCCATTTCCTTTTGTAGCCTTGCCACAAGGCACTAAATGAGTTTTCTCTGGATGCCTGTTTCTGTGTTTATCTGCCCCAAGTATTCTAGCTATTCTAGGACTGAGAAATGAAGTTAGTACTGAAAAAAAGTGAACGCTGAGTCTATGCTTTTGTGGGCTCTAGAGACACTAAACTTTTATATTAAAAAATTTATTTCTTTTAATTAGGAACAGGGGAGAAAAAGATTTAGATATTGTTGATAATTTCAAACATGCAGTAAGAAAACCAGAAACCACATACTAGCTGCCTCTGGGGAGAGTCCAATATCTAACAAACCATTTGGTATTGAAATCGAGGCCAGTGATATGTTCATATTCAATTCATAATCAGAAAATGAGTTCCTGCTTACTGTGACTTATTTTCCTTCTTTTTAATAATGATTTGACCTGGCCAGTTAAGAGACTTAAGTCTCTAGATTTTAATTTGTCCAGTATGACTCACATTAAATTTCCATTGTTAGAGCAAGTTTACATGTTGATACTGACAGTTCTGGCCCACCAGGCCAATTAAGACCTTCTTGCTTAAGGCATTGCTGCAGCAGAAAAATAACTTACCACACCATGATTATGAACTTGAAGAAAAATATGTGTCATGATATTCCCATGTGAAAAGGAGAGATTTTAAAAATATATATTAATAGGAAAAATTAAGAGATCCTGGAATCTGGTATTTCATTGCTTTTCTCCAACCAATCCACATGGTGGTGGAAGGTCATTTTGAGTGTCACATATTCTTCCGCTGACTGTAGGGCTTCACAAACTCCTGTCTTAACATACAGTCAGTAGATGCATCTCTGCCTTCCAGAACAGTGGTAGCATTTATCCCTGTGGGAAATACATTCCCAAATGCAAACAGCAATTTTCTCAGCTGGTAAGAAAAAGCAGGTTAACATCTCCACTCTCGTCTTACTGTGTAGTTGAGGGATGAAGTTTTGATCTGTGTTTGCATTTGCAACCTAGCTAATTTCTATAGTAAAAAGCACACATGCAGTATTACATAATTCCAGAGGCCCACACTTTATGGAACAGTTGTATATATAGAAATAATATAACTTAAATACACAGCAAGTACTTCAGCACCACTCACCAGCCACTATATTATTTTAGGGTGTCTTAATATTTTACTGGGAGCATCATAACTTACTTAATTTGATTCCTGGAAATAATTCTGCCATGAGTGCATTAGGAAGAAAGCAGGCTCATGAAGATGATGAGGGTCCCTGTTAGATGAGCATACAGAGAATTCCCAATCAATGCTGGAAAAAAAACAAAGACAAGATCATGAGACTTCATTAAAAAAATTGCTCTAAGAAGTTCTGTGCCAACTCTTGTCCTAGATTATATCAACATAAATAAGAGTAAAATACAGCAGCTATATACAATTTTACACTGAATTTGGTGTAAATAATATCATAATCTAATAACATCACCTAACAAGTTTTTTGCTATTGTATGTGAAATATCCTAAGTTATCAGTACTAGAATCTCACAACCCTCCTTCCTCTCTTCTGACAGCCTTGATGCTCTCCCTGTTATATTTGCCAGTTTTCCTACTGGGAATACACTTGCCATCTAAGTTTTATGACTTTCTACACTTGATGCCATTTTATACTTGTGTTTACTAATTATTTCAGAACTGACCTATGAAAAAGAAATGATATTTTGTTCCACTAGTGATTAGTTCCAATGATCAGGTAGCAGCAGACTCACCTCTACTGTTTCAAGTTCCTGATCTCTGTATTTCAAAATTATTTTTATTAGCACTAATGCTTATGATGAAAAAGACAGCCAAACTCCAAGTCAGGTTTTTTAAAAATAGCAGGTCCTTACAGTAGTGTTTGAAGTCATTCACAATATATTTACATCACAATGTACAATACCTCTTATGCAAATGACAGACCATGACCAGGTTGGACACAAAAAGCCTATTCTCGAAACACTTTATTAGAAGTGAATTTCTAGGTAGACTTTCTTGGAAAGGGTTACTATTGTTAACAAAAGACAGGTTTCAAGAGGCTTTTGTTTACCTCTTGGAGCTCAACCTATTTACAGCTGTGGAGAACCAGAACTACAGCACTTTACTACCATCATTAGGAAAGAGTTCTGCTTTCTTGTTTGCTGTACCTACCCCTCCTTCCCAGGAAATTATGCCTTACATGCATACATACACACTTTGTTGTTGTTTTTGCAGCTTTCCTCTTCTCTGCAGATCTTTTTCCCTAAACTGTGATCCCACTTCAGATGTGAGTTATCTTTTTCATCATATCCAAGCCCCTCAGCCATCATTTTCATTCTGGATGCAATCATTAAAAAGAAATATAATCAATCATGCTCAGTAGCAAGTTTATTTAAAGAAACAGTTTATAATTTTACATGTCATCAAGCTCTGCTCAACACTTTCCAAAATTTCTGCTGTGTAAAGTCTTCCCTGTTTGAGAACCTTTGTTTTCTTAGTAGCAGCACAATAACGTGCTCCAGGGAAAACAGCCCCTGGTGCTCAAAGGAAAGTAACTGCTAAAGGAAGAAGTCGTTGATGGATGGGGCTGTTCTCCCATGTTTCAATTACCCAGAGAATTGGAACAGGCCTAGATTAACCTGCACACCTATAATAACACTGCAGCTAATGATCCAAGCCCAGGGAGATGGCAAATTCCATGCTTCATTAACTTAAATACTCACAGCAGCAGCTTCCTATTCTGCAGAAGAGGAATAAAGTCCTAGATAGTCCCTCCCCTGGCTCCCTCTGATCCTGTCTCATAAAGTAAGTTGTTGCTTTGTAGAAACCTTTGTGCAACAGTGAAGGCACCTGAAAAGAAACTTGACAGTGAGGTCTGTGGAGACTCCCTCTCTCTGATAATTGCCACAGTGCAGTGTGTTTTGGAAGAGGATTTTCCAGACCACGGGGAAGGATGCTGAGCATTGTTCATGTGCCATTCCTCCCCCAGCCTGTGGTACAGACACTGCTGACTGCATCCCTTTGCACGCCAGGATCAAAGGAAGGATTACCCTTGTTCACACTCACCTTGAAGTAATGAAGATAAAAACATGAAATAGGAGGGTAATTTAACATCTGGAAGCAAAACCTGCTAAAAAAATTGACACTACATTTAACAAAATTTTGTCATCATTGGAAGTCTCAGAAAAGACATGAAGAGTCAGTGACTCTCTACTACCTCTGAGACTGCTGGAAGCAATGAATGACAATGCAAAAGAAATCTCATGTCAGCTAAAACAGCTAAAAATGTATCACAGAGCATGCATGCAAATATATTTTCATCTTGCAATGTTTTATCTAGGAGAAAGGCAGTGGGGATTATCATCTACAAAACAAAAGCAGAAAAATAACTATAATAAAAAGCCAACCAGGAAAAATTTAGCTTCTGAAATGTCTTCTCTTTCACTTTGGTGAAGGCTTTCTCCTGGTGAAAAGGTCCCACAGCATGGAGTGTGATTATTTTAAGTACCTGCAGTGTTAGGAGTTGAAACTTGTGACACTGGGGGGGATGGGGGGGAAAGGAGAAAGAGGAAAGGGAACAGGGGAAAGAGAGGGAAAGGGAAGGAAGGAAGGAAGGAAGGAAGGAAGGAAGGAAGGAAGGAAGGAAGGAAGGAAAGAAGGAAGGAAGGAAAGAAGGAAGGAAGGAGGGAAGGAGCCACCTTACTCTTCTCCCACCTAAAGTTTTGTTCCAAATGAAATGCAGCCACATTCCTGCAGGCAGTGACCTCAAAGGATGGGAGTAGTTCATGGAGCAGAACTGCACCATCAGTAGTTTCCTGGGTGGACAAGTCACTGAGGCAAAGAGTGACTGCAGTTCCTGTTACAGTTTTTCTAACCACTTTTGTGAAGTGCTTTGCACTCAAAAAGCACTGGATAAAATGTGTCTGCTATTATTTTCAGTTAGCTGCCTGAGGCTGAGTGCAAACGTGGCCTAAGCTCAGCAGCCACGACTTCATACCCTCAGCATGTCTTCAATTGCTTATCCCTACCTTAATACACATTAGAGATCCCACCTGCAGGTTTTTATTCCCACATTAGACAGCTTCTATGAACATAGGACTGAAGGCAGGATGGAACAGCAGCGCATGAGATACGCAGTACATCACTGGCACAGACACAGATCTGCATAACAAAGAGCTTTGTGCCTCTTATGAAAAGGGAATTATATGAAGCTCACACAATTTTTACCGTCCCAGCTCTAAAATTTCTTTTAAAGCCTACATGTCAGATTAGAAAAATTACTTTGGAGAAGTAGGAATCTTGTGAGTCTCAGCACTTCTTTCTGGGGGTGGCAGGCTGTGAGACACTGCTACGCTATAACAGAGTAAAGAATGTGCACTTCCTCACAGCTATGAAACAGAAAAATATATTGCATTCGAATATGATTTTCCTATAAGATTAGAAAATTTACTTATTAGATAATGGGACACTTCAGTGTGCATTTCAATAGGATAAAAATCTAATATTGGTGAGTGTCGGGTAGAAAACATTTATTGCAAAAGAATTTTAAAAAGGAGAATTTAGAAACTGTCAGACCAGTAGTCAATCTTTTACAGCATCACTGGTCTGAAAGAAGCTCATTTCCGAGCCTTCAGATTAAATACTAGAATGTATCTACAGCGTGATATACCTAGATGTTATACCCTGATGATATACCTAGTATTATCTCTCCCAGTGTCCTCTGAGCACAGTTTTCTAATTAAAGCCACTTCACCCTCTCAAGAGTATTTACTCAAAGAACTGTGTTCTATGGCTTCTATCTTATTTATCCATACCCCAATGCATGTTTACCAGTACGTCTACTTGGCAGCTGTATGTATATTTTAAAATTAATATTGAAAAACAAATAGCTGAGGCAGGAGAATGTGCTGGGAAAACTAAATAAGAATTAAGAACTGACAGGACATTGTGACAGACTTTAAATTTTCCTATAATATATTTTTGTAGTACAAAAACCATATAGAATTAAATCCGAGAAGACAATGGTTACTTAATCTGTTTAGCTACCTGACCTAAGTATCAAAGCCAATAATTTTATGGGTAAAGAAAATACTTTTACTTACATAAATTGTTCTAGGACCCACTTTGTTCACTGGTTAAAATAAATAAATAAAGATAAACAAATAAAAAGCATACTTTATTTCTTGCTTGAAATCCTCTGGTTTCAGTCTGGATTTTGCTGTACTTTGCAAGATTGAAGAGCTAGCTACAACTGGAGCAATGCTCATGCTAATTAAGGCTTTAGTCTTCTGGATAAAATGAGAAGTGCGAACTTCTGGGTCCTTTCACAGTCAGCTGTTGTGAACCAATATATTGTGAAGGGATAAGGTGAAGTTAGAATAGTAAAATCATAGAATATCCTGAGTTGGAAGGGACCCACAAGGATTATCCAAGTTCGACTTCTGACCCTGCTCAGGACACCCCAAGGATCACACCATGTGCCTGAGAGCATTGTCCAAATGCTTCCTGAACTCAGACAGGCTTGGGGCTGTGACCACTGCCCTGGGGAGCCTGTTCCAGTGCCCAACCCCAATGTAGGTAAGTGAAAGGTGATTTCTGAAGATCATTATTGAGAAGTTCTCTAAGGAAACAGCAGCTGCTCCTTTCATCACTCTTCCTGTACCGTGTGTGGTGTAACACACACAGACCTAATTCACTGATGTGGCTGCTTTTCTGTCCCATTCCCACTAAAGCTGGCTCTGACCTATTTCCTAACTGAGGCTGATGGGCCCTTGCTCCCATAAACTGCTGACACACCACTACAGCAAAATCCTTTCTTGACAAGGGTGTGATATAATCGTACCAGACAAGTCAAGCACATTAACCCAATGTTCAGAAGTACCTGGGAAAAAAGCCCCGGGAATGTCAGTCTGCATCACCTCTGTGCATAACACACATCACAGGAAAGGGGCATCTTGATTTCTTAGCAGCCACAGAACCATGCATCACACCACTTCTTCCAGCTTACACACAAAGCACACCTTTATTGAAAATATACATCGGTGTGCCACATTAGACCCTGTTTCACCTCCCACTGACATCAACAGAAAGATAGATCTGATAGATGTGTCTGATAGATCACATAAAACTATTCAGGTTTGCGCACTTTGACGTGGAGTCACATTCATTTGAGTGATATTCATCCAAGCTAACATCGCACTTGGTCACTTTGCCAAAAACTAAAATCTGGAATGAGAACCTCTGTGAGGAACTGAAAGCCATACCAAATGTAAAGGAAAGCTGTCTATAACAGCAAGTAGAATTCTGAAGCCTCATAGCAAAAACATTGCTGAGCCATTTAAATATGGCTTTTCCTTTTAGCATTATTTCCATTCCTTTCAAAACTATTTAGTTGTAAATAAATGAAACCTTTTTTAAGTGATGTTTCCATCTAATTTTAAAAGACCTGCTAAATTTCTAGACATAAAAATTTATTTTGAAATAACTTTTGGAATATACTGTTTTTCAAATAGGCAACTTCCCTGATACTTGTATATGCAGTGGTTCTCATACATCAGGCTCTGCCCTGAACTGGATTACTGAGCACTGTTATAGAACAAGCAATAAATAAGAACAGCATCTTACTTCACATATCTCTGTACATGTTTTCACTTTAGATACATAACTATATAAATCATGGCTTTATGGCTCTTGTAGAGAGAGGATTAACTGGAAAATTGAAATCCTACTCTGGGCACTAAAACACTCACGCATTTTCTTTTGGTGTCCGAGCCCCTTCTGGGAACTGATGCAAGTTCATTACAATTCCATAAAGCTTCAGAGTTTTTATAAAGCATCAAAATTGCTGTTAAGTGATCCAGCACTTCCTTGTATTTCACATCATTTGTGACACTTCACAGAGTATCTGGTCCCCAATAATGCACCCACAGGAGAGGAGAGGCAGTGTTTGTGCCATAGGCTTGTACAAACATTCTGCATTTTCCTTAGAGGGAAAAATTTGGTTACATCTCTGCAGGGTATCAGAGCCAAAACTGCAGTGATCAATGTCACAATCAGAAAAAACATATGAGGCTGTTATACCTCAGGCACAGAGAAAGCACTTTTAGATCAGAATAAAGTTAAACTTCCAATTAAGTTTCTCCATATATAACACCATATCTATCTCCTACAATAAAGCCATTAACAGGGCAGCAGTGCCAACTCTACAAAAATAATTTCTAGAATCAACCACCATTTTCTGCCCTGATCCCCTTTTGACTAGAATCTTGTGAGTCTCTCAATTGTTCTAATTTAAAACAGGAATGAGACAATTTTACCTTGTTATGGTCACAGTAATTTTATTTTCAGAAAACTGTTGTTTCTAGAATAATGTTTCTGAGCTCTTGTGAGAAAGCGTAACATCTCCAACTTTAAATATGATATATCAAAATATTTCTCTGGTTAAGTTTGACTGTTGCCATTCAGTACACTTGTTCTGTGCATTTGGGATAATGAATATTGTGCTGCACCTTGCACTATTTTCTCAGAAATTGCAACATCATGGAAGGTTTCTCAGTTCCAGTCCTTGCTTCCAGGACAATTTATTGTGGACAAAGTTCCTGGAATGAAGTGCCCATTTTTTTATGTCAATGAGAAAATTGTCGTTGTCTTCAACAAGCCCAGAATTTCCTTCTTATCTCCTCTGAAGAAGAAATATTGGTTGCACCTGGCAAAAATTCAGTGCACTGGTCTGACTTTAGGAACCAAGGTGGCATTGGGTGACATCAAAGATCCTAATACTCTCCACAAAACACTAGTACCAAAATTCAGTACAGGAATGCTTTATCCTGATTTCCGTCATCTAACATTGTCCTCTTCGGGAGATTCCTGGGCTGTGTGCTCTTTAGTTACTCTAAGCTCTTTTCCATGAAATCCAGTCTCTCTCTGAGCCCATGATAAATTCCCTTGAATCCAGCAGCCACAATGTCCTCACAAGGGCGTTTCCAAGTCTACAATCAAACAATGTACTGCTTCCTCCTGTCTGAACTGTGGTTCCCATTATTTTTGTTCAACACTCCTACTTCTTTATTTATATAAAGAAACGGAGAGACATCCCTATCTATTCCTCCAAGCTTGCTGTGATTTTGTGGCTCTCACCCCAAGGGTCTCTTCCAGCCAGAAGATTTACCAGTTACAAAACTCTTCCTTGTATAGAAGCCATTTCACATTTTTGATCCCTGGTTGCCTTCCCTGAACCTTACCATGCCAAACCCCGACCTTCCCACCAAATGGTGACACAAATTTGGGGCCCATTAGGGGAATTTCACACAACTTTTTCCTACACTCATCAACTCATCTACCCTGAATTCTATCTGACATTCTGTTGACTGATCATTCCGAGCTGTTCCTTCCACCATGCCTCCCAGACAGGCGTCACTTTTACTACCATGAATAACCTACTACCTCTGCACACTTTGTATTGTTCATGTCCTTGTACAGATGACATGAAAAAGAACCCCCAGCAGCAATCTGGCGGGAATGCATCGAGGACAAAGTTTGCTTTGGCTATGGGTTTCAATCTACTGTGAACAGCAAAAGGCAAGATTTCCCCTAGTAATTCCATGCACTTGACTCTGTTTGTCTACTTCCACCATGTAGGCAAACATGCCATTGGGAAAATGCCAGAGAGGAGCGTTGTATATAACGTATGAAACAAGAAAACATGAAAGGTCTGGTTGTGCATAGAGAAGACAAGAGTGAGAAAACTTCATGGTCTTCCAGCTTGTCAAAGTTTGGAATGAAAATGAAGGCAGCAAACCATTATTCATGTCCACTGAAGATAGGACAGAGAGTAATGAGCACGAATTGCTGCAAAGGAGAAAATGCTTAATTATCCAGGATAATTAAAAATCTAAAAAGACTTTCTGGAAAACTGGGCTTGACACTGAGGGTTCTTTAAAAAAAGCTCAAGTATCTGCTAGGAAATATTGCAGCTGTATTTTTCATCTCAGCTTAGGGCAATGGATGGAATGGGGTTAAACAAGCAGGTTTGTCTGAACTCATCATCGTGCCATCAAGGAAACATGACAGAAGCATTCAAATTGCCATGCTCAAGAGAAGGATTTAGGCCACCTGTGAGCATGAGCTGATTTTCTGAAGGGCTGAACTTCTTCAACTCTTACTAGATACAAATAACATGTAGGTACTCAGAGTCTTTGACACGCTGGGCTTTTCTCTTGCTTTGACAACTACCTAAACTGGACTCTACCCTCAGCTACACGGGAATTAACCATTTCTTCACAAATAATGTTCAAATAGGCAATTCATTTTACCTGTGAGATGGAAACATGGGAATATTTCATCTTTTGTCTTCTGTGGTTGTCTTGGGGTGATTTTATGATAACACTGTCTTCCTCTATCGCCTGCTTTATGCCCAGAAATGGGTCCCGTAGCTTTAAGCTGATCTGAGAGAGTGGGGGGAGCCGGGGGAATCCCTTGGCGTGCGGTTTGTGTTCACTCTCCCCGGGCTGCTCGGCCTTGCAGCGGGGAGAGAGCAGGGAGAGAGTTACATTCTTTGCTTTTAGCTAGCTTGGTAGCTGAGGCAAGAAGTTTTCCCAAGACTGCATACGGCAATTCTCCGGTGATCTCTGTGGCTTCTTCTGGAACTGTTCGGCCCAGCTGTGATCCCAGAACCAGATCATCGGACGCTGCGGACTGGCAGGGAGGCCACGGGGACACCGCATCCCGACCTCGGACCTCGGGAGGGGCCGAGCCAGCTACAGACAGAACTCTGAATCCACCAGCTTTCTCTGCAGCGAGGAGGTTTAATATCTAACATTATTCATTCTTTCGCGTGCCCTGTGGGCACTCTGTTTGTTAAATAAACAGTTTTTTTCGCTTTCATCCAAGAAATTCCTTTTGTATCTCAAACCGAGACAGTGGTGTTAGGGGCTAAGGAAGAAAGAGTGTTTTGCACACCTTAGCTTCTGAGTCCGAAGGGGGTTGTGGTGACTGTTTTGTAGAGGTGTTTTGTTACTTTTCTCATTCTGCTTGAACTCTAGAGCTTAAAGTCCCGTAAGAAGAGAAGGTAGCCTTCTTTTTTATTGATCAGTAGCTTCTGTGGTGTGGGGAAGCAGACAGAACGGATATCTCTGCCTTTGTGGGTGTATGACATAAGTGATACCAAATAGAAAACACACAGATCGTGCTGAATGTTAACTAAACAAGGACTGAAAATCTCTGTACCTCCCAAGCACTTGTCAGTACAAAGACAGGAAAATACAGTTATTTCTGTTTTGAATATTCCAGACTAATGCAGACACTCAGCCTGGATATCTGTAGGTTTATGGGACAATGATGAGTAAAAAAATAGCTGTAAGTTTTAGACATTGCCATAAACAAAATACAGCAGAGTATGTCTGCATTATGCACAGGATACCACAAGATGCACAGGGTTCCTCTCAGAGACTGGGATTCAATGCAAGGAAGCAAATAGTTAGAATTTTGTAATACCTGCATTTGAAAACCTGCAGTTTCAGGGGTGGGGTAGAGCTTTTAGATGAGAAGTTCAGATGAGGAGGGGGGAAAAAAAGTGCAGTCAGAAGCAGAGTCAAATATCCAGATCGTGCAAACTGGAACAATGCCACTGAAATCAATCAAGCTCTGACAACTTGCAAAAGCCAAAGTGCTACTCTAGAATATTGTCTGAGCACAATTGTTATGTATTGTGCTGTCTCCCTTTATGGAAGCAGAAATTGCTCACAGATGCAGAAAATTTATTACCTCTGAAACAACCACACTTCCATCAGCTTTGAGAAGATTTTGGACAAGTGCATGTTCTAAAACTGTGAGAATCCAGCAGGCTGTTTCTGAATCAGTACTTTTTTTGGTAAATTAAAACTTCTGACAGGTATTAATGAAAGACTGCAATGTTCCTCTGCTTCAGCAAGCAACTGGATGGTCAGAGAACTGTGATACAATTAAAGTATGTGAAATGAAACCTGTCTTCCAGTTCATCTGTCAGTTACTGAAGCAGCGTAGAAAAGGTCTAAGCTCCTGAAAATGAACATGCCATAGATAGAGTTATGCAAATGAAAGTCTACCGTTTGGGAAAGACAGGTTAATCCTTCAGTTGACTTCAACCATTAAACTGAAAAGCTATCTTGAATTTTTTTTCCCCCTTTCACTAAAGGTGGAAGTTGTGGATCTGATAGAAGGCAGGGGTCCCTGGCAAGATTTTCATCTCTCTCATAAATGTAATTTTGCTGACATAATATGTTCAGATTTCTGCAAAGCATTTCACTCAATGCCATTCAACAGTCTGATTTTAAAATTTTGGCACTACCTACAAATTAATTCTGTCTTTATTAAACTGATTAAAAACATCCGAATTATGGTTAATGAAGTCAACAACATATAAGAATGCTTGCAGGATGGAGAAAAAAAATTTTTAAATAATCCTGGATGATGTTATTGCACATTGTTACAAAATGTTACAAGCGGAAAATCGTTATTATGTTTGGAAGTGGCAGATTTTTATCAGACACTAAGCCAAAACAATTAACAATTATAAACAATTAGTTCATTATTGATGCAGAAATGGCTTTTATTTAATGACAAGAAAAAGGTGCTCCTCCTCTGAAAGACCAGAAAGGACCTTTGGGAAATCAACTTCTAAACTTCTGCATAAGGCAGGCTGATAAAATTCTCTGGTTTCAATCATGATTGACACAAGGTGCTTTAGAAAAACTGCATTGCCTTACAATTGCCAGTGATCACTCCATCAAACACTTCATAAATTGATCTATTGACTAGTTGTCCTAAGATGTTTTAGTAAAAAACAAACACATACTCAAAATGCAGCAATGATCCTCGTATCTAGACTAAATGGAATTACATCCAAACCTCCAGCCTCCAGTCTGGCAGTATTATTTGCCTGCTCAACAGGGGAGCCCTGGATCAGTCAGTGGAGTCGAGCAGAGGTGTGGAATAAGCACAAGGCCGTGCAGAGCAGCCTCTGTGACTTTCATAACACGAGTCCCTTGCACTCCTGCTGCCTTCCGCAAGGCAAAAGAAATGGGAAGGGATGAGTCCTATGCTGTGGAACTGCTGCACGTTGCTTCTTGAGAGGATGGAGTCACATTACAGGAAAAAATCCTTCACTTTACCTTCCCCTAGTGCCAGAACCCAGCACACATGGCCAGCAAGCACAGAGGTCTCATGGTAATAATTTGTTTTGCCACTTACCCAGGCATGCTTTTTTCTTTGTTTTTACACAGGCAGAACTAAAGGATTGAGGATATGATAGTCAAAATATATGCCTGCTCTTAACAGAGGAACATGTGCCAAAACAGTGTAAGTTTTTTACTGCACTAAATGATATGAATAACTCCTCTAAAAGCATTGTGTAATCCACGAAAATCCAAAATCTATACACTCAGACAAGAAATGTACTGTTCTAAGACAGCCTTTTAGGATAAGGAAATAACAAATATCTGATAATTAAATACATTAACAGTAGAGAAGTTCTCTCTGAGAACTTATTGATTGAGCCTCAAGATGGCAAAACCAGCATACAAAAGTGAAAGGCTCAAAAGCCTAGAACATATTATGTTAAAAACTATTGACAGGGGTGAAGAATTTTGTATTGAACAGAGATTTTCTAGGTTTTTAACCCTGCTTGTCAGAATTGACAATAATTATATTACTAGACAGCATTATCTCATGAAATGTCTGTTGTTGAGTTTGAACTTCACTCATCTGACTTTTCCCTTCTACATAACAACAAAAAGGATATTTATTTAAAACTCCAAATACAATTTTGGTCTTTGTGATACCAAGTTAGAAGAAATAAACTACATTCTTTTAAACCATCATATTTGCATAATTATTACTGGACATATGTAAGCACTCTGCACTTTTTTAAATGGCTAAAAACAACCATAAAACAATGTACATGCATTAAAGCCTATTACCGAAAATTACATTTAACATTTCAACCATAAAAAAATCCTTGAACTCAATGCAGAAGAGCTATGGTGATCTAATGTGCCAACACTGTGAGTTTTCTCTTTTGAAATCTTTAAACATTCTCCAGAGGTCAAAGTCTTTAGCATGAACCATGAGTACATTTGGTTTTACATTGATCTTCAGTAAAGCTGGTTATCTACGAGACAGTACAGTCTAAAGCCTTATGAAGAGTTCAAATATTTCAGAGACCTCATTTATTGACTGGTTAAATAGCAATAAAAAATATGTAATGTTTGTTGCCTCTCTGAAATTGTGATGTACTTAGACTTGCATAGGTTGGTTTCCAAAGCTCTTATGAATTTAATAGGCCCCATTTCTGTGAGTTGTTATCTACTGCCTGAGCTGATTTTTGGCACGTTGTTCTGAAATGCTGATAATTTGGCTGGGACAGAATACAATGAATGGTAAAATGGATGAATTACCAGAAAGGCAATTGCTTATAACAGCTTAATGGGCATGCCTAATATTTTTGTAAACTTAATTATTCTCAATGCATATAAAATGTCAGCAACCTATTTTTGCCACAAAATTTTTCAGTTTTCTCTGAAACCCATTATGGGAGTGGATTCAGCCTTGCTGTTGAAACTCCTTTGTAACAACAGGAGATATTAACACACACTCAAGTCTTTCCTCAGGGGTCTTGTTGCAGACATAGAAAGGCAGAGGTGATACAACAGCAGAGAGAAAAACGTGCCACAAAATGTCTGCAATTGCCCATTTGGTCAGTAGCTCACACAGGTATCAGACACTATCTTGAAACCTTTAAGGCCTTTTGTATGTGTTGTTTCATACATCTGCCAAACAGCCTTTTTAAAGAACATCTGACAGAGGTCTGATGAGAAGCAAAATGATTTCAGGTATGTTCCAGTCAAGAGGTTGAAAATTGTATTTTTGAAGCATCAAAGGAAAAGCAATACATTCACACATCTCATTTTCAACACAATCAAATCCTCATCAATATCATGTTCCCAAAGGTGTCTTTATGGCATTTCTTTCTTCTTGAAGAAAGCCTCCCTATACATTTTCAATACATCAGTATGTTTTCTGTCCCTCCCCCTGAATTCAAGCAAGTTACATGCTTAGAGAGAAAGGAGCTTTTGGCTGGATTTGCTGCGCTTGATTAAGAAACCACTCTTCTCTCAAAACTCTCAAAACCACCCTTCAAATCTTAAAAATCCCCAAATTCCGTGGCAAACAGAGAACAATCACTTTTGATTGCTGACCACTCTGATGTCATGCCACTTACTAAACAGCCCACTCTGATGTAAATTGAAGAGAACTCATAGTCTGCACGGAGATAAAAATATTAATTCTCAATAAGCAGAATTGTTTGATGGCTTTCAGTCAAACTCCTTATTCCAGCATTTCCATAGCAATCTAAGTATTCACACCAGTGTGTTTCCTCTGGCAGCAGTCACTTTCAAGTAAGGGCACTGAAACAGGGTACTTTTGCATAAAAAAAAAATTGCTGTAAAAAGGCATTCTTATAAAAAGGTGGGAGAAGAAATAGGGCAGCACTTAGATGTATAACTGGTATACCAGTAGTTGTGAAAGGCTGCGATGAGCTTGGAGGTATTAAAACAATCTTAAAATTGAAGCTTCCAAATCATATTATGTTTGTGCTCATCAGCTGGGAGTCATTTAGGGTGAGCTTGGTGATACTAATCTTTTTGGAGATGTCTGGTGAAAGAAGCAGCTAAGCAAATGTGTCCATTTTGAATTTAAAACTGATGAGGAGGACAACTAAACACATCTGCTATGAAGGCATGTGGAACAAGCGCTATGGGATGGGAAGTATAGTTAGGATTTAGGGCATATCACTATCTTCCCAGCTTGGAGAGAATAAGATGCTGGGTACATGAGCTCTCCCTTGATATAAGTTTTAGAAAAACGGGCTATTTCCCCATGTTCTGAGCACTCAACTGATGATATTTATAAAAAGCTTTGAGGTTGCTAAATTGCAGAAGTAGTTTTAATGCAGTTTACGGGCTAACCTTCTTTTAGGCTTTCTTTGTGAGGATCCAGAAGTGCTGCGGAAGTGCTCATGAGCTATTACTCATCAACCCTTATGAAAATAATTCAGGATTAGGCCAGTTTTGAAGATGAGGAAAAGACAAAGTTTAGGCTTGGTTTATATTTCACTAATACCGGTGTAAAATGAATTTAACAGGGCTACAATGCCCTTCATGTAACCAGGATGGCTCTCTATCCATGTTGTTATGCAAGCCAACATTCAGACAAAATCAAGAGCACAGTGGAAACAATGAAACATTTAGACCTGGATTTCTCACCCCTAATTTCAGAAAGAAGCATTCTAAAATTAGCTGGGCAAAATTAGTTACAATTCATTATGTAACACATGCAAACAAAAATCTGCTTTTCCTTAGTATCTTAGGCTGAAAAATCCGGTTTTTATGTACATGAAACCAAACTGCTATGCTCACTATTCTTGTTTTTTATTTTTAATTCTACCTGAGCCTGCTCATACTTTCTCTCCAGTTCTGTTATTATACAGAAAGGAGCTTGGCTTTTCTAAAAGAGATGTCATTTCCTTCTGTACCCAGTTTGTGTCAAGACCCTAAATCCACAGCTGAAACGCTCTTAGTTGGCCAAGTAGCTAACAGTAAATAATGTATCCTAACCAACTCTCTCATCACAAAAAATAAAACTATACAATATTGATGTAGGTGAAGGCTGGTATCAGTGTAATACCTTTATTGGTACACGACACTATCATTTTGTCCAAAGATGAATATTGCAGGTTTCCTATAGACTGAATGTGCATATCTGGTGACTCACTTGACCAGATAAACTGCACCATTTCCTATGACAAATCATTAGAACTAAAGCTTCAGATTTTTCTAGTCAGGGCTGAAGTAAAAAGCAGACTTTTGCTATCAGGGTTGCACAACTGTGGGACAATATCATATCTAAAACCTGAAGGAGAAACAAATTCAGAACTAGTGAAGACCAGGGGATTTCAAAAGCATTGCCCATCATCTCTGCTGGAGCTCTTTCTTTGAAAAGAATTATTAGCAAACTGAGTATAAACTGATGCAAATCCTTCCATGAAACTCCTTGCAAGACATGAACCATCAGATGTGGCTGTAAAATCTGCAATTGCAATTTAGGTTGAAGGGCTCTTTGATTGTAATTAAACTCTAATTCCAACATAGGAAAGGTGAATTGTCATGTTCTCCACATGGTATTTAATTTTCAGATGCTGTTCCTTCACCTTTTTCCTCTGGAGGCAAGACTCTGGAGTACAAATTATCAAAAGAGAGCTATAACTTTGGATCTGACATAACAAAATATGGGTGACTCATAGACACTATGCATCTGTTATCAAAACCCTAAATACATGATTATCTGGTAGATTGAACTTAGAGTTTGTAGAAGAGAAAGCTGCAGTTTCTCCTTTGAATTACATTTAAAGTTTGGTAAATAGGCACACTTTTTCAGGTTATTACTGCAATCAAAGTAAAGCATAAAGCACTTGGCAAGTGGCAGGTGTCTTTTAAAGAATAAAGATGATGTGGGGGTGAGAGCTAAGACCCAGGAATTTCACAATAGGATAGAAAATATATCTAATTTTTCAGTAAAGCACTGAGTATGGTGCAAAGCCTGTAACACTGCCTTAAAGGTGAGATTCAGAAATCGAGGCAAATTTTCTAAGATAAATAAGGAATTGGAGTGTTGACAGGGATGGCAGGACTCTACTTTTTAGAGTTTTTAAAGAATCAGTCTTGGAACTGATGTTAGCTAATGTTTTTATTAATTACATCAACCAAAAGAAAATTATGTCTACGAAGTTTAATGGTGACACAAAATTTAAAGAGGATATATGAGTACATCAGATGTGAAGAACAGTGTGACTTTGAGGAAACAAGCAAAATACAGATTTCACACAAAATACAAATTTAAATTCACCAAATATGATTTTGTGGACAATGACAAAAATTTGCTAAATTTTCTGACCTGCAAACAATATAAAAATAAACTGACAGCCCGAAACTAGCTAGGATATGTACTTGGCAGGTACTTGTGGAAGTAAAACCAGCTTTTAATATCCTAGTAAATATTATTGATATAATTTAATATATTTATGCTCTTAAGCAGTAACAGAGCTTCATACACACTTGGTGGTTAACGTTTTGATCTAGTTTTGTAACATATGGAGGAAATGGTACCTTCAGCATTTATGTCACAGTTCATATCTATTTTTTAACTTATTTTCTTTGGAAATAAGACAGATAACATCATCTGTCTTCCCTAGTGAACTGTAGCACTATTGGTCATTTTTCTGTCCAAAATGAAAGAAGAGTTGACATTTCAAAGATGATTATGCTCTTACTGTCATTACAAAAAATAGATGGCAAGAAAGAGAACAGAGTTTCTTGAAGTATGAAACCCCTGATCTCACACAGAAAATCTGCAAGGCAGAAACACCTCATAAAATCTCCAACTGTAAGAAAAACTTTATGTAGCACTTGCTACCAAAGGACCTAAGAATCCAGTCCTGGAGAAACATCCCTCATTTTGCAAAAGATATGGTCAATATGTTAAAACACAAGAAGACCTACAAAGTCAGTGTATCAGTCATGCAAAAATTGCCACCAAGAGGTGAGTGCTGGTGCTCATTCCTGATGAAATGGATAGACTTGTGAAGCATTTGGCTGTGTGAAACATTTAGGAAATTATGATTTGATCCTTACTTGGAAGAGGGCATTTCAATGTTTTAGTGCCTTCCAGGGAAACAGTAACAGCAGACTGAGAAATGTGTGTCATATATCAACATGCTCACTGCTGTGCCTGTTTGTATTCTGTGTGTTTACGTGCTTTGCATGCTGCTTTCTCCTAAACATTGAAAAATAGAGACCTGTCCGGGGCTCTTCTTTTCATCCCACATGGCACTGGAAACAAAATATGGCAAGGAGGGTAGGAGAATGCCTAAATTTTCTGTTATCTAATCTAATATTTGCACTGCGGATTTACAGTGTTTGTATAAGGACCTCATAGCTACCGTAAATTATATGATGCTGTGGGATTTATTTTTAATTATTTTTAGTTGTAAATGGTACAAAGGTAAGAAAAAGGGTTTTGTAAAGTATATTCTGGTATCTGAATAGAGAGGAACCAGTTAAAAAAACAGTTTAATGTATATCTTAATTTTGTAAGTGAAAAGGATGGACAGGAAGGGTCAGTATCAGCTTTTATAGCCCAGAAAATACCAAAAACAATGAGCCAAGTTAATACCTGAGTACTCTCTAAGCATCCAAACAGCCTTTAAAGTTACAGGAGAAGTGACCACCCAAACCAGAGACTGGGGTTACTAGGTAGCTTTTTAGTAAAGCTAAACCCAGCCACAAAAGGAGGCAACCTCTGTTAACTCACTGGTCTGACTGTCAGAGTATTCTCCTAAGCGATATAGAATTTGTCTTGCTTACCCACTCCTGTATGAAGGTACCTTTAACACACAACTCACTTAAAATTTCTTCAGAGGGGCTTAAAATTTCTTTAGGGACAGGACTGGGACACAGGTAAATGAACCTATGTTTGCTGCCCCTCGCAGCAATACAAATATCCAATAGATATTTGTCAGATTCCACTGTGCAACTGCATTCCTTATAAGAATCAGTTTCCACCAAAAGTTTTTGGCTGGCCAAAGAAACAAACTCCTTAATTCTGGCCTGACAAACTCCCTGAAGGATTCACGGTTGCTATTTTTTTGTTCCAGTTGCTTCCTTGTTCAGCACAAATGCAATGAACAGCCATCAGGCTGCTAAAAATCCTTCATCACCCTGAGTCCTATCTCTCAGGGCCCTCAGTACCAGTCACCCTGGGATTAACGATTAGCCCACAGCAAAGTAGCTGAACTTTAATTCTCTTGCACATGTGAATAAAGTCCCTGAGTCCATGATTAAATCAACCTGTTTTTCAAACACTCAGGAGCTCTGAAGCACATTTTATAACCAGCTAAGCAAACTACACAAAGCTTTAATTTTCAGTTAAAGCCTCTGCAATGGCGAGTTTCTTTTCCGTGGGGGAGACTGAATTGCACGCTATCCCATCTTTATTTGCCAGTGTCAGTATTTCCTTTGGTTTAGAAACAACTGCAGCTCTAACAAATTCTGCAAATCTGCTGAACATCCCATGTGTGACTCCAAGGCTAGAGATAATTAAACATTTCATTTTTCTATAATAAAAAACATTTATTAAAAAAGATAATTCTGATGTTTTAAACACACTGAGAGATTTTTCTGTATTTTTGGTAGATTCATGCTCAGGCATATTCTTGCAAAATATTACATCACTAGATGTGTCTTTGTACTTTATAAGGGTCTATACAAACGGATAAACCATAAAGATGAAGCTGAAACTTGAAAGACATGGAGTTATTTGCCTGTGGCTATAAGCATCTTCCACAGTGAAAATTTTCCTGCTTAAGATGATCCAGAAGTTCATTAATCGCAAAAACCACATCTGTACTTCTTTAAATGTTATTCTTTTAACTAGAGAATTAAGCAACACCACCTGCTCTTAGATTTGTAAAATGAGGCAGGCAGAAACTGCTACGTTTGCAATACAAAATAAGAGGATATTTCCAGATGTTAAACTGTTTTCTTGGTTCCTGTTCTTTGGATTCATATCTTTGTTTCCTTAGTGCTATATTTTACTGTAAATTATTATTTATACTGTAAATTTCTACTACAGAAAAATCTTTCTAGGAGATAAATAAAGTGCAACAAGAGAGTTCAAACAATTAATTGGCTTTATTAGCCTGTACATAATTCAGCACTTTGTAGTTTGGGTTTTTTTGCTTACAGGGAATACACAGCATATCTGTGTACCTGCTTCTGCATTGTCCTAAACTAATTGGGCAATGTCTCACAAACTGCATAATTGGCTGAACATTCCCAGCCTTCTGATTTTAATCAGGGACACATGGTGCATATCAATAGTCTACTTCATTACGCCTCAAGAAGATCCAGGCTACTGTCCATTTTCAATTAAATTGTATTTAAAAAGAACAGCAACTTGACCTTTTGGAATACCACATAATAGGTTTAAAAACTTAAGCAGCTTTGGTTTTTTTCCCCTGCAATAGCTAACTAACAAATAGAAATAAGAACTCCTTATTGCAGTATGTCACCAAGGATCAGCCTTTGACACAGCTTTGGATCCACTGGCTATGTCTTGTGATGATAATAACACCTGAAAAAAAAATCAATTGCAAAAGAGTACAGACTTGTGTGTCTCTACAGCCTTGGAGCTTCCTGTTAGCATTTGTTTACTAGCAGAACATAGAAGCCACAAAAGAAAAAGAGTGGGTGTGATCAAACAGCAGAACACTGAGAGGGCTCCCAAAAGGCTCACCCTTTTACCAGACAACAGTATGCAAGCAGAAAAAAAGCCTTTCTAAAGGTAATGAGCAGATCACTGCCAGAGCTGGCAACAGAACATGCATCTTTTAAGTGGTCAGTGCTATTTATTTCTCCTTAATTCCAACTCTGATTGAAATATCTATTATTTTAAGACTCTCACAACATCCCTGAAAAGCCATAAAGAAGATTTTACCATCAGCATAATTTTCCTCTACTTTAGATTACAGGGATTATTTTTGTTTACCTGTGGTGACAGCAGTTGTCAGCCAGTATAGGTCTGTGCATGGTCCAAAAGGAGAACTGAATTTGTAGCAAGGCATTAGATAGCCACAGACAGCAGTGCTCAGGAACTTTCAGCTGCTACTTGAGATTTCATAAGACTGTACAGAAGACATGAGAGGCTTTTACTGGAATATATCAGCAGTTCTGGGAAAGCTGAGAGAAAAAAAATCATGCCCCTCCAGCATGTGCTGGCCATGTTTTTGAAAACCTCTCTGATCTCTTAAGTTGATGGGTTGTGTTGAACAGCTGGCTCACTAAAGTGCACTATTCCTTGTAACAATAAATATCAGTAATTCATGTGCCCCAATGTACAGGAATAATACTTTTCTCCAGATTGAATGTCACTTCACTACCATATTTCTAGAGCTCAGAAACAATCCCACGTGGAGTGTGCTTATTCATCACCAAATGAGATGAAGCATAAAACAAAACCAAACATAACAACAAAACTCTGAAAATAATATAAAACTATTCACTAAGTACAATAGCCTAAACAAATGGTACACAGCATCTCAGCACACTGAGGTCAGAGGTGATTTTAGTTCATGTAACTGATTATTAGAGACTTTAAGTGTCCTTGACCTATATCAGTAGAACTATTCCCTCATCTAAAAGCATAAACAGGCACCTACCACTCTCCAGCTAGGAATTCATCTGGCAGAGGCAAGAAAACTAGCCTTATTTCAGGTATAAATAATTCTTTCTTTATTGACAGGTTCTTCAGTGAAAGTCAATCCACTCTTTTCGGAAGCACACTTCCTTCAAACAGTCCCCCATATGCAGACAAAAAGCTACTAAAGAAAAAAGGAACAAAATTAAACCTCTTAGAAGAGTATATTGTGGACACTATGGAATATTTATAGAGCATCCTCCTGGGCCCTGGATAATCAGAAGCCTTACTTCAAATATTCTAACTTAGGTATTTAGAAATACAATTCTGTTTTGTTGCTGACAGAGGAACATTTGGGCTCTTAGATAAAGTTAGCCTTTGTGAATGCTAATTCTCCTGTCCCACCTACCTTCAAAACACAGACCTTTAAAACCCTGGTGTGGATAGTTTTCGGAGTCTAAACAAAAAATATTTGTGGATAGTTCAGCTGGACTGCCAAAGGCATCAGGGTCCAGGAGGAACAAGACAAGTTATTCTTTGTCATTCTTCTCAAGTATTCTCTCATGAGCAAAAAAACAGATGTATCCAGATGCCACAGCAGCCACCTGACACTAATTACATCCAGGATAGACAGAAGATGCAATTCATAAGTGAAGGTAATTAGGGATTTCAAAGACTTACGAGATAATATAGTGAGGTTTTGTCACTAGAAGTCTTGAAACAAAATATAATGTCATTTTAAAAGCTGTATTTCTTATCTCAATAAGAATCTATGCTGGAATTATGGAGTTCACTTCCCTGGTCTGGCTTGTACAGGAGGTCAGATGAGACAATTCTAATGGTTTCTTCTATCCTCTAAATCAGTGAATAATGAAACAGCAAATATCTCCATGACTAGTCATAAAAATAGGTTGATCATAATAAAAACGAAGGATCAAAAGAATGAAAAAGTTGGGTTTGCCTACTAACATTCAGAAGTGTGACAAAAATAAGCATTTGAAGTAATAATCACTGTAAATTATTTAAAAAAGAAAAGAAAAATATAAACAACAATAATGCCAAAAACTTCTACCAACACTTGGCCATCTGCTTCAACCCCAGGAAGGGCATTGCTTTCTGTGTGTTTCATTGGGTTTTTTTATTTGTCCTAAAGGTCACAAAGCAGGTTTATCTTCTCTTCTGCACAGGGCTATTGGACACCTTAATAGATTTCATTATAAGGGCCATTTCTCTGACATTCAGTTGACATTTGACTGTTTATAACTTCTCCTGAAGTGACAGAAAATATGTGCAAATCACCTAGGAATACATGATGTGTTGTAGAGGGCAGGAAAAAAATTTCAGGTAGAAGCAACATCAGAATCATCTTTGACATGACCGTTTTCACGTGTTTTAAGTGTTAGAAAACACAAAGATTGAAAGAAGCACTACTCTAACTCTTCTTCAATACTCAAGACAATAAAGTCAATAATGGGATTTTTAACGTAGTGGTTTGAGCAGAAAAAGTGACTATGGAGTAAAGTGAGAAAGGGATTTACCTAAATACATTCAAAAGTGCACAACAGACTTGGGTGACTGGCTCCACTTGTTTTATCTTCACTGCACATACAAATTAAGTGATAGGTAAAATGAAATAAAATGAGTCTTACCTAAGTGTTTAACTGCAAAACATACACTTCTCCAGGAAAAAAAACTTACTGGAAAAACTTCATCACATCATGATTTGTATCATCATTGCCCACCCTTTGCCAAAGAAACATTGACTGTCACTCACCTGAAGGAATTCCTTTCCTTTTCAGAGCACTTGAGGATACCAGCTCCCAAAATGACTCAGTAGTTTGGAAGATGATAATTGCCAGTTTGGGCAACAAGTCCTGCAAAGGACTTGTCATTTTCCTTGGGTTCCTGGCCTCCTTACCAAGTCAATCACCTTGAAACTGTCAGATTTCTTTCAGTTCATCTTAAACAAATTTAAAAATAAAAGCCATAAAATTTATCTCTGCAAAGCAAAACATTATGTTCTCAGTTATGATACTTAAAACACACTTTAAAATGTAAAGCATAAAATAACTAAATTGACATGTGAGACAAATCTCACGTAAATGTTCTTCCTTCCCTTTAGACACATTCAGTGGAAGTTTAGCACCTTCTAAAGAAAAGCTAAAGACAAGAGTTTTAGCATTCACAGATCCATCAGAAGCAGTGTGCAAACTACAAATGGAAAAATATCACTTGGAAGAACTGTCTTTTAGAAGGGGACATCTTTGAGCGTTTATTCAGAAATAGAAGCTAAAAGGGCAGCAGCTCAGTAGCATTCATTCTCTGAAACATTTTCATTTCCAGATTACCAAAAAGGTTAGCTTGGAAGCTAGCAATCTATCCCTCATAAATATGCCTTTTTAACTTTTAATATTACTTACATTTTTCTTGAAGACTATTCCTGTCATACTAATAACACTGATGACAGAGCCAGCCCTTAGAAAGCTCCCTGTTCTTCTCTATCGGTTTGAGGAGTATAGCTGGCTCCAAATTCAAGGGATATCCAAAATGCACAAATTTCTTTCATATTAATATTTAAGTACTTGAAGAATGTTAAGTGATTTATTAAGTACTCAAATGTACTCACATGTCTGACTCTGCCAAACACCATTCTCAAACTAAACTCTTAGTCTTTGCAAACCAAGTATATCCTCCCTTTAAAACTTAAATCCACTGGTCTCAAAGCACTCCTAGCAGATTAATCTTCATAAAGAACACATTGGAGCTTTCATTTCCTCTCATAAAACCAAACAGCGCTATCTCCTATTCTTCTAAGAGCCACAAAATGCACACTCAACTCAATCATCTTCTTTGGGGAATTAAAACCCACAACATTTGCTTCTCTGGAGAATCTTCTAACTAATGAGATTTATCTGACCAGCTAAGAGCAAGGGCATGAATCAACAAAGAGCAAGGGCATAAATCAATAACCTAATAAGTTAGGACTCCTGCTCCTGTGCCTGGCTTCTAGTAAAGAAGAACATGCCCTTAGCCTCTGGGGAAAACACAAAAAATTTCTGACGGAAAAAAGAAAAATAAAATCCACCTTTCCCAGCTGAATACTCCTACCAATATTAGTGAGAGTCACACACCCTGAGATTCTCACCATTATCAGATAAAATTCTCCTTACTTTTGTTTGAAACAGCTGAGAGACAAAGGACAAAGAACCTTCCACCAACACCACAGGGGCTGCCATAGTCACTGTTGTATTGCTTGTGCCACCTCCTGGTTCTGGCCTTCCACCTGAGATGGTGGAAGGGAGGACAGCACAAACCAGTACCAATCCGAACCAGGGATGCAGAAGCAGTAGTTCCTTAGATGTCATCACAGCTCTCAGTTTCTGTGCTGCAATTTGCTCTTCTGGAAAGGAGGATTGGGAGAACCAACTGCTCAGCCCCTGCAAATATAGCTAAAGGCATAAATCCACTTTGATCAATACAACTTTGATGATTGTTAACTATGATCAATCCCATTCCCCCCTCAGGTACCTGTTGACAAACCAGATTTTCAGGGAATAAAGCTTGCCAAATTTATTACGGAACAGTATTGCCCTCCTGTGGCCAAAGACTATGCCAAAGAAATGAATGTTATGAGGGTTCCTCTGTATTTATTTGTTTGTTTGTTTCTCATGCACAGTCTCCTACCCACCCTTCTGAAGGGAACTAACAACTGGGAGACTCACCTGCAAGCCCCTCCAAAACCTACATCCAAAGCTGTTCTGGGCATATTAAGGCGTAGCAGCTGAACAAAAAAGTAAGCAGTAGACATGATCCCAGTCCCTCTGGCTCCTTACATTTCACCTGACAATGCTCTTAACATCACAAATTATTATTATCTGTATTCATTTTCAGTGGTGATGTTTGACAGTGACAGCATTTCTTCCTGTGCATCATCATTAATTAGTCCTCTTCTACGTTAAATTTACTTCCTTTTTAATAATCCAAAAGTACAATGTGCCCATTTTCAGACTAAGAGACAATGCTCTATTCCTTCACTAGGAACAGGCATGGACCTTCCAGACCTTACCCAAACCCATGTAAGTAAACCGATTTTCTCTGATTTAAAAGTCTTTCAGATCAGGTCCTGAGTGACGTAGCAAACCTAACGTAAGGGTTTGCAGACACACACAGCAATAATAGAGAATACACAGTTCCCCACGGCAAAACCCAAGTCCTCTGGCTACAGAATTGATGTACAAAGCAGATGAGATCATCCCACCTTTGAATACATGAAGTTCTCTCTGAAATCCCCATAACTTAGCCAAACAGTATAGCTTAACCAACCAAATTACAACTTTTTCTTGCATGAAATACTTGGAGATAATAAAAACCTTTTAAATATTGAGCAGTCACACACCTGAGAAAATACTGTTGCAATAAAGGATTTACATAAATGACAGGACAAATGTAGCTTAAAGCAGTCTAAATTCTTCACCATTATGTCAAAGTGTTGTTGAAAACCAAGATATAGTTTCTGTGCAGATTAACTGCACTTTACATATTTCACGGAATGTGTTTGGCCCAATCTATTTTACCTGCCAAAAGTCAGTTAATGTGACTCAGCTTTTCTGCCCAGCTGTCAAAGGCTGAAGAAATAAGGATAAGCAGCTCCATCTTTCTTTTCTGATTGCCAGCTATGCAGTACAAGAATGATTTATCTTTCCTTCTCATAATATGTGTGTCTTTAATCAAGACTGATTTCAATTTATAGATATGTTCCAGTATTTTCTACACTGGACTTCGTGTTGCTGCATTCAAGTTAAAGAAACCAGTTGCAAATAATCCATATAGCCAGAGAAAGTTCAGGAATACATCTGTGCTCAAAACTTGCAAAAATACTGTAAGTCATTTCTGGAAAACATACAGCCCAACACAAGAGACAAATAGGAATCCTGGGCCACAACAAACTTCCTTGGACATAAGCCACAGTTTTTCAATGCACTGGAATGCAGCTAACAATGCCCACTCCAAAACACAATTTTGTTCTGGTTAAAATAAAAAAACCTTCTGTTTCAGGTAAGTACTGACAGCAAATTTTACTTACTGCTAATTTCTGAACAACTAATTTTAATGATCATCTCAAGAGAAACTGCATCTGCTTAGTATTAGGTTCCAGGAGGGTCTGTAGAATGTGATGAAAAATGAGGACTTCATACGCAGCTGAGTACATAGAGACAGCATAGAGGGCATAGAGTACATAGAGGGCAGGATAAGGAATAATTCTCAATCTCTTGGAAGGATCAGAAAAGGTTTTTCACCTGTGCTTCCCTTCCAAGAACATTTTGTACAGACCAAGCATATAGCACCGCAGTCTGGAAGGAAGGAGAATATTTGAAAAGGTTTTATCCACAAGATGACAGTGAACACAGCTCACTTGCTCATGAATTCTGTGTAATCCATGTTAAGAGTCACAGGCTTGCTAGCATTTGATTTAACTGGGCAGAGCACACGTGTCTTCTGGATGGAGGCACAAAAAACAACAGCATTTCTCCAGCTCAAGCTCCATTGCAGTTACAGCAAGGACATGCGCTGGCCACATCTTTCAGCAATGTGTCCTGTAGCACAGGTGAAGAATGACATCAGATTTTTTCTGGGAACCCTGGCGACATCGTCCATTTCCTTTCGTGTGCTTTCTTCCTAACCCCATGGCAATGAACATTTGGATGTTGCTACTCACTTCCGACTGAAGTAAATTTTTGATTGTTCATTTTAATTTTCCATCTTTTCTGATCAGTTTTTATTTTGGATGCTATCTAGGAAAAACAAATAAAAATTATTGACTTATATTTAGATTTCGATTTTTTTGTATTTTTGGATGGTAAATTTGTCATCTGTAGTGCTCAATATTAGTTATGCCACATTTAACACTCTCCAGAATCACTCTTTTCATTTAACCACTTTTCCCCAGAAAACAATTTTCTTGACAATTACACTGATTTCTTTTCTTATGGTAGCCCATCTTGCAGAAGCAACAGAATCCAACTGAAAAAGTAGGGATAAAAGGATGCCACCAGCTAGTGCAGGCTTTGCTGCCTCTCTTCTTGCTTTTTGAGCCAGGCTATAGCAAAGAAAGTCAGTTCATCATCCCTCCCATAGCATACACTCACTACTTCTCTTCTATGCGTAAGTTCAGCACTTCTTGCTGTGTTGTAAAACCCTAGCTGCTCTCCTTTGCACCACGTGTCTACCTGGATAGTGCATTCTTCAGGCAAGGAACAAGTCTATTCTTCTGGCTCGTAAGTCCTTTTTCAGGCTGTTGTACACTGGAACTTACAAATCCATGAGAATTGCTCTCATTCCTGAGAATGGTGTGACTTCATCTCCCTCTACAATTATTGTCCTTTTGGGTTCATTACTCTTGACCACATGTTCAGCCACTGCTACTCAGCTTTCTACATCTGAATGCCTCATAGCCAATAAGGATAACAAAATACCCTGAAATCAGTGTTTGGCTGGTGAAGTCACTTCTAACTCAACTGCAGTCTCTCCCTCCTTGAAGATTTCTCTGTGATGCTCACTAGGAAGCACTAAGATCTCAGACACAGCAAGGGATGTAGATTTTTTTCTTGCTCTGAAATCCTCCCTTTGAACCTTCTACAGGAAGAGTAGTTATTTCAGCTGGACTGGAAGAACCCATCTGCTTATCTGGCTCCATTTTCTACAGCTCCCATGACCCTTCTTCTGCCTAAATAGCTGAAAATTCAGGAACAGTAATGAGAATAAAATGTAATGAGAATGAAAACTACTGGTTTTACATTCTCAAGTGTTCATGCCAGAGCTTGTAATACTCTAAAATGTCAAGCCACTGCTGAAGGCTGCTCACCAAACATTAAATTCCCCACACAGCAGTAACTTGAGAAATATTGCTGTTTCTCTTCAAGAGTTCTGATAACAAACATGCCAGATAATAGAGATGTTTCTGTATGTCTCAACAGATACAAAAAAGGATACTGAGCTACATCTGAATAATACGCTCTTCCTTGCGCATCTAGGAAAAGAGCCAGGAGTTTTGAAAGGTACAGGTGTGTTTGGTAAAGTTTGAAAGCTATATACACAGTGGAGAAGGAACAGGAGATAAATAATGTACCTATTATGAATATAAACTTAGAAAGCTGTGATGTCAACGCTAAAAGGAAAAAATGAAGGGAGCTCATGAAGGTACGTAAACAAGGAATAGCATGACCTAAGTGAGGTGGGAAGAGGAGGAAGAAAGTAAGCAAGGCACAGAAGCAAGAGGCAGAAATTACTCAAGGCAGCAGGACACGCACGTACACTTGCTGAAGACCTCCTACTGTCACAGCTCACTGTGACAATCAGCACTGCAGAAGCCATTGCTGTACTACACTTTTGAGGAGAAACGGGGATCAAGCTAAACTGCAACCATACTTTGAAGGAGCCCTTAACTAAATTCCTGACAAAAAGAACACAGTTGCTCTGACAGAAAACTGATGTAAAGGAGCACATCTGTCAGGTTTGTTTCTATATTGTGCTGTTGAATTCCAGAAAGGATGATTCAGGAGGAATGGAGTACAATCAATTATCTGTAATAGGATGATGAGAGAAAAATACAGCATTTAAGTATATGGTTTTCAAGGAGATGGCACTTGGCATTCTTCAGAATACTTTTTGTTATTTCATGTTCTGTTCCACTGAACTGCTTTTGCATTTTTTATTGAACTAGACCCAACCATGAGTTCCACTGATGGGTTTCATCTCAGAGAGGAGCAGTATTTCACAGGCAGGTGAGACACTCATTAGCAAGTTTTTTATTTTTCATTCATTGTTTATTTTATACTAATAATCTACAGCACAAATTCTATTCAAAAATTACCTATATACTTATTATTAAAAAAGCAAGTACTCTCACAACAGTAGAGTTCATGGATTATAAAACATTAGTACCAGAACTATAAATCAAAGATGGTTTCTGGGATTCTGAGTTCTTGAGAAACCACCTCGCATTTCAAATCTTGAACATATTCAGTACCTAAACTTCATCTCATTGAAACAAGTCAAGATTCCACCTACAAAATCCTTATTCCCTCCACACTTATGAAAAAAGAAGGAGCCTTTAAAAGTATGTGTTGAGAATTGGATAGAAAGGAAATATGGATTCACCCCTGAAACCAAAAGTCATCTAGAGCTGCAGTCAGGAGCACTAAAACAAAGAGCCAAGGATGTCAGTGAGTTCTTTGTTTCCTCTCAAAACAAGTCGTGGTTCACTTTAATCAGCTGCAAAGATCATTTCTCAAAGGGCAGAATTGATAAGCTGGTTTTCATGCACTTATCTTCAGCATCAGCCCTAAACAATTTAGTTGAGGAAGTAATTTCAGGAGGAAAACAGCCATAGTAAGCTGTTATAACTTCTGAAAATTAACTACTCTAGAGTGATGTTTTGTAATAACATTATACCAACACTTGCTCTTTTCTTTCACTAAAATTAAGTCATAGAAGAAATGATCTACTTCATGAGAATATTTTAAAATAAATTCCAAACTGGTTAGTTCTCTTCAACATTCCAGTAATTCACATTAAAGACATAGGTAAGAACGGAATGTAGAAACAAGCATTTCCCTAGTTCATCTTTTTGGCATGTTATGTAATTCATTTTCTTCATTGTTTTAACTTTCTGCTTGAATGCACAGAATTAAATCCAAGGAAAATAAAGAAGCTATTTCAGAAAAAAAAAAACAGTCACGTAGATCAACTGAATTTAAATGCACAAAAAAAGGGTCTCATTCACACTACAACAGAGTAGTTTTCCTATGATTCAGATTTGGAACAAAGCAAACCTAAAACTTCTGATGCTGGAAAAGGACACATTCTCTGGGTTTGCTTGGACAGGGAAGTGCGAGTGACCCATGCAGAGAATCATGGAGACAGGAACTGTGATGCAGCCTGCTTCTGTGAGCTGAAAATGGAGTTTTCCCGGAGAAGGCAGGTTTATAGCAATGTCTCAGGTACAGCTGTCAGCCTCTGGGCCATTGAGGGATGAGTGTGTAAAGTGCTTTTAAGACAACTGTGACTTTCTATCGCAGTGAGCTATTGCAGATGCCTTAAGGGAGTATCACAGGAATCCAGGTCCTTTTAGCCCTGCTGAAGTAGTCAAAATTTATGTCTAAAAGCTGATTCTGACCTTGGACTGAGATTTACAGAACAGCACACAATGAAAGAACAGGCTTAATCCCTTGACAAACAGGAGTGTCTTTGATGAGAGAGCTCGGCTCAATTAGTCCAGATACGTATCTCTGACTGTCTTGTCCTGGAAAACTTAAAGCACATCTGAATAAAATCTCTTTAATTTAAGGTGAATTAGAGTACAAGGAACTACATATCTCTCTAAAAAATCAATGTATAAGATCCACAAAGATGCTTTTTCTCCTATTACTAAAAGACATTAAAAGAAACAATAGGTTCATTCCCTGTTTACAAAACCATACTGAGAGATGGATGCCAGGCACAGAGAATGTTTTGTGTCACCAACCAAGTAAAGACAACCAGGCATCTCTAAAGCCATCCTGATTTGTAAAGTTCCTGTGCTATCAATTCCTAACATTAACCCAGGAGAGTTTGTCAAGAATGAACCTGGATCTGTATAGGGTCAAAAAGCCATCAAACTATTAATACCTAATCCAAAATATAAAAAAAACCCCTGCAGATGCAAGTAGAGCCAGTAGGATAACACACAGTGTTAAGGTACCTTTGTGGCTCTTCACAAGACCAGGCTGTATCTGGCTGCTGAGAGAGTTCAGTTTGTTCAGCCTGGAGAAGAAAGGGCTTTCAGGAGACTTTAGAGCAGTTTCCAGTGCCTAGAGAGGTCCTACAAGAGAGCTGGAGAGGGACTCTTAAACAGGGAGTGTAGCAATAGGCAAAATTGCCACTTCCTCCTTTTTTTCCCTTTTGCTAGCCTTGCCCTGATTTTCCTTGGGGCTCTTGTTTATGGAGCTGCATGTGCCAGCCTGGCTCTTGGCAGGTTTAGGCTCTGGCCAGTCCATGCCAGGAACCAAATGGAATCTGAAAGTCACGACACTGTGGCTGGTGCTTCCCCTTTTGTGGTTTCCTTGCCTTTACCAGCTCAGCAAATCTGGGTGCTCCTGACAATGTCCTTGTTATGATGCACACATTTTCTTTCCATTTCCCTGTTATGATGCTCTTATTTTCTTACAGTTTCCCCATCTGAGGCCTGTCTATGTGATCCCAGCATTTCTGAGTCCTCCCAGAAGCCAGGTATGCTCTCCCTTCCCAGAAGACGGCCCCATCCCCATTGATGAGAGCCTCAAGTCCATGTGCAGAGCTGGAAGTGGGTGCTGCCAGAGCAGCAGGTGGGATCCTCCTGTGCACCTCTCCCCCACCAAAATGAAGCATCAGGTCCCCAAGGAGGAAGGTGAGCACAGAACATCCCCCTGAGCACCTGCCAGAGTGGATTTTAGCCGGTGCCCAGCTGTGCAAGCAGAGGCCCCTGAACTGGGGAAGGTGCTCTGGCCTCTCCCTCATCCTGCTCCTGGTATTACCCCCACTGGCCCCTCAGCACAGTTCTGGGGGTGATGCTGCTGCTGTCTCCTGGCATTGTCCAGGCTGTGCCAGTGAGCAGACAGCAAGGTCATTGTGCCATCAGGACAGGCTCAGTGTCCGCAAGAATGGATTGGTGAGACTCCAGAGCTGACACTCCATGGCCCCCAGCCCCACACCTCCCACAGCCCCTGGCACACACCTTCTTTTCCCCTCTCACCGTCCCAGGCTAGCGAGCTCAGCCAGACAGGGACCAATGAAGAGGGATTCTACAACTTTTCCCCAGTAACCAGCAGGAGCTGATGCAGTTGGCATAGAAGGTGAGTTTGGGGGTCTTCATGCCCCCTGCCTGGCAGTGCACAGGCCAGCAACCAACCAGGGATGCTCTGGCAACCAGCTGCAAATCACCCACCAGACCTTAATTTACCCAAAAGGCTCATTTCTGCAGAAATTAGGTATTTAGAGAGGGTACATGATTTTATCAGTGGTCTGGTGTTACCAGCGAGGCAGCCCACCAGAAGTGCTGGGCGAGGGGTAACGAAGCTCCCCGGGGGAGTGTAGCACCGGCTGCCTCTGTGCCATCCCCCCCAGCTGACACCGGCTGCCTCTGTGCCATCCCCTCGGGCTGCACCTGCCAGCTGGGGGGCACCTCGGACACACCACTACAGCAAAATTCTTGCTTGACAAAGGTAAGATATAATGAATTCCTAAAGACCCTCAATAGCGCACACTCAGAAAGCAAGCTACAAAACTTGCTACTTCCTTCTTCTCTTCCTGTGTCTGGCCTTGTTCTGATTTTCCTCAGAGCTCTGGTTAGCGAACTTCATGCCCCAGCCTGGCTCTCAGGCAACAGGTCACTGCAGCAGCAGCAGCAGCGTTCGTGTGTGGTGGTTTGGGCCTGAGTAGATGGACAGGTGTTTGGACCAACAGCGCCTCTCGAAATGTACCTATTTAAACCGCATAGCGGCGCGGGAACTCTCGCTTGCTTCCGGCTTTCGGACAGGTAGCCGGGCCTGCCCGCTCGGCCGGCCGGGCCGGGCGGGGCCTCGCAGGGCCTGGCTGCTGAGCCTGGCGGGGGCCGGGCCACAGCCCCGCGGCTCCATGTGGGCCGGGATGGCTCTCCCGCTGTCCTCGTTCTCCCGTGCGGCCGATGAACTGAAACTGTACGCCGAGACTACACCGAGACCGGCCCTGCCCGGCAAAGATCGTGTGACCAATCAGCTAGATTCAAGGCCCAGGCCCGGGTGAGGGTGACTCTTTCAGCGCTATAAACTCCCCAGAAGAGATGAAACCTGCAGACGTTAATCCTCTCCCAGGTCAAGAGAAAGAGAAAGGTAAAAGCAGTGAATAGACACCATAATAGTGACACCAGAAGTCAGTGAAGAAGAAAGAGCTGAAGCCCAGAGAGAGGAGATAGAGGAGATGCTTTAAAGCTGAAATTCTTTTGTAAAGCTATGGTGATGGACTATGATACATCAGAGAACCTCTTGTAATTTCGTGTTAAGCGTGGGGGGTAGAGTGTTCAATTAGCCATGAGAAAAAATGCTTGTGCTAAAATAAGTAAATATTGAAGTAGCTGTGATCTACTGAAAAGCCTGAGTAGAAAGAAATAGTGATGAAGTAAAAACCCTTTCTCTCAGGAAAACAGAAGACCTCTGTTCCTAGAGATGAAGATGATCCCAGAGGTAGATGAAGGGAACCTTTACTCTTGAACAGCTCATCCTTAAAATAGTACCCCATTAGCTAAGATGAAACCCTTGAAAACAGCTGTGGAAAAAGCTGTAAGTCGAGAGAAAGGGCTTTGACATGGCAAGTAGAAAACCATTTCCTGGGCGGCTATCTTGCTGTGATATTCAACCATGAGAGAACTGTTTCTTGTGGAGAAGCCATAGCATGGGCAAAAGAGACTCCTCTCCCTAAGTGAACTGATGAAAGACTATTATAGAAGTGGTAAACTGACTGCAATAATCCCAAATCTATGTCTTGATGTTGTAACTGGGAGGAGGGAGGAAGATGGGGGGGAAGAGAAGTAGATGATTTAATCTGACCCTTATTATTTCTTTTTCTTTTAATTCTGTTAAAAAACTTCTTTATGTTCTTTAAAGTTTAGAGCCTGCTTTGCAGTTTCTCCTAATTCTTATCTCACAGAAAGTAAGAAATGAGAACAAAACCTCTACACTAATTAATTAGTGTTTCTGTCTGGTTTCAAACTAAACCCGACACATTGTGTCAGGGGGGTTTGGGCTCTGGCCATTTCTTCCAGACATTCAAATGGAATCTGAAAGTTGCAGATCTGTGGCTGGCACTTCCCCTTCTGTTGTTTCTTTGACTTCTCCAGCTCAGCAAAACTGGAAAATCATGGCATAATTTTGCTGTCATGATGCACTCATTTTCTTTCCTTCACTCTCTGGCAGACTAGGAGGGAAGTATCAGCAGGGGCTGAGCATTAAGCAGAGGAGATACCTGTAGTCATCCGAGTTCCAGGCTGCTCATGTCCCCACCATGGTCCCCATGCCCCTTCTCTGGCACTGCATAGGCCAGTAAACTCACCAGCGATGTTCTGTCAGCCAGCGGCAAGTAACCCACCATATCTTCATTTATGCAGAAAAGCTCATTTCTGCAAAAATTCGGGATATTTGAGAGGGCATGTGCCTTTATCAGTGTTTCAGTCTCACCAGCCAGCTGGGGACACCTCAGACACCTGCCAGGGCCAGCAAAGCCCCAAAACTTCCACTTTCCCTCTGATAGCAAGTAATGCTGCATCTCCCAGGGGAGTTCAAGTGACTACAGCCACCCCACAGAGACAGGGGCAGGGCGGAGGAGGGCTCAGGCTGAGCTGTCACCTCTGTCCTGCAGGTCCTTCTGCTGGAAGCACCAGCTGGTGCAGCAGTGTGGGCAGTGCAGTGGGACCAGACCCACCACCTCATCTGCCAGGAGGCAATGGTGGTGCAGCCCTGCTACAACACCCTGGTCTGTCCCACCTGTACCAGCAATTGGTTCCACCACCACTGCATCCAGGCAGGCAGCATTGCCCCAAGCCCCTGACATCACCAATTCCAGGGCAATCATAGAATGATTTGTTTGGAAGGGACCTTAAAGACCATTTCATTACAACGCCCCTGCCATGGGCAGGGACACATTCCACTAGACCAGGTTGCTTACAGTCCCATCCGACCTGGCCTTTAGCACTTCCAGAGATGGGGCACCCACTTCTCTGGGCAACCCGTGCCAGTGTCTCACCACCCTCACAATAAAAAATTTCCTAACATCTAATCTAGACCTACCCTCTTTCAGTTGAAAGCCATTTCCCCTTGTCTTAGCACACAATATCCTTGTCAAAAGTACCTCTCCAGCTCTCTTGTGGGCCCACTTTAGGTATTGTAAGGTGATTGAGAGTCTTTCCGGAGCCTTTTCTTCTGGAGACTGAACAACACCAATTCTCTTAGCCTGTCTCCACAGCAGAGGTGTTCCAGCCCTTGGATCATCTTTGTGACCTCCTCTGGACTCACTTCAACAGATCTACACCTGTGTCGGAGACCCCATAGACACAGTACTCCACCTGGGAGCTTTCCAACCCTCTTTGGTCTGCAAAACAGCAAAGCAGTTCTGCAAGTGCTCCTCAGGGTTTGCGGGAAGTCTTTTCCTCCTGTAGGTCCTTGCCCTTGGAAGTTTCCATTCTTCCACACTGATCCCTCTCACTGCTGTGTGTGTCATCAGGGGAGTTTCTGGCTGTTTGGATGCAGACTGTGGGTACACTGCAGACTGCACTTGGAACCAGGTTTCTAATTCCTTCTTGGCCTCCATGATGGCACACAGCCTTCTCACCACCTCCTGCAGCTCAGCCACCTGCTGCAGGGAATTCTCCAAGTGGGCACACCTTCACACCTCCTGCGGGCAGGTCTGGCACTTGCTGCAGTCTGAGGTCTGCACTGCAGGCTCTCCCCTCATCAGTTCTGTCTGGGTGAAGGCATCAACCACCCCTAGGGTAGATGGTGCAGGTCCCCAGTCAGAGCTGCAGCCTTTGCTCTCAAATGAACGCCCACCATTCTGCCTAGGGGTTCAGGTCGGATGAGTGCCCTCAACCTGTGCAGACAGTCACAGAACATGTCTGGTTTCTGGGTTATGTGGAATTCAAGTCTCTCTCTCATGTTCAGAGGAATGCCCCACCTTCAAAGATGTGCCCTTCCACTCCCCAGGGCTGCCTTTTGTGGTGGTGGGGGTGGCTGCCATGACTCCCGGCCCACCTACACATCAGCCACTCTTTGAGAGTCACCAGGTCCTGCTAGGCCACTGCACCTCACTGCAGTTTCCCTGGGCTCAAGACCACCCCCAACTCCCCACTCTGCTGTGGGATGGGCCTTCTCCAAAGGTGTTCGCCTAGCAAAAATCATGACATTTTTGTTTATTTTCTTGTGAATACATTAATCAGAAGGGGTCCTGGCATGTAGATCTTGCTTCATCTAGAGGCTGACTAGGCAGGTGTCTTTCTACTGCTACTTTGATACCAATCCTGCAGCACCAGGTAAGAAGCATGTCCCAGGATAACACTCTTGTTAATCCCTTGTATGCTGTATCACAGATACCTTTCCTTCAGTATAAAAGGTATCCAGTATGAGACTAGAGAAGCACTGGGTAAAACTGCTGTGCAAGCTACATAGGTGATAGTTGGGTGTCATTTCAAAAGTCTGTTCTTTTATTACCAGAAGACTTGCTTTGTCACTTGTGTTTTACTTTTCATTCTGTCCTAATGGTAAGATTCCTTTCTCACATAATGGTCACTTTCTGTGCCTAAAGGATAACAGACATAGGCTCCGTATGGTCAGCAGTAAGAATTCAGGTTACCTGAAACGACTTATTTTCCCTCAGATCCAGCAGGAAAAGGCCAAATAAAGAGAGGGCAATTCCCAATTCCAGAAGACAATTCAAAAATGTCCCCACCAGTGCACACTCAAAAAACAAGTTACAAAACTTGCTACTTCCTCCTTTTTTCTCATTTTTCTGGTCTTGCCCTGATTTTCCTGCAGGCTCTGGTTAGGGACCTTTGTGCCCCAGCCTGTATCTTGGCCAGTGGGGTCACTGCAGCGGCAGCAGGGTTGGTGTCACCAGGATTTGGACAATCCCTGTCAAGCACCCAAATGGAACCTCAAAGTCACAGCCCCATGGCCTGTGCTTACCCTTCTGTGGTTTCCTTGACTTCTCCAGCTCAGCAAAACTGGGAAATCCTGGCATAATTTCCCTGGTATGATGCACTCATTTTGTTTCCTTGAAACTCTGGGACAATCAGAGGGAAGGAGCAGCAGGGCCTGAGCATTGTGCAGAGGAAAACCGTGAAGCCACCACAGCTCCAGCCCTGCTTGTGTTCCCTCAGCCCCTGCAGCACCATGAAGTTCACAGAATCAAACTGTAGGATCGTTTATGTTGGGAAAGACTTTTAAGATCATCAAGTCCAACCGTTAATCCAGCATTACAAAGTCCACCACTAAACCATGTCCCTAAGCACCACATCTACATGTCTTTTAAATGTCTTTAGGGATGGTGACTCCACCACTTTCCTGGGCAGCCTGTTCCAGTTCTTGACAACCCTTTCAGAGAAGAAAGTTTTCATAACATGCCCTGGTTCAATGTGAAGCCATTTTGTCTCATCCTGTTACTTGTTACCTGAGAGAAGAGAGCAACCTCCACCTCACTACAGCCACCTTTCAAGTAGTTGCAGAGAGCAATAAGGTCTCCCATGAGCCTCCTCTTCTCCCGTCAAACAAACCCAGCTCCCTCAGCTGCTCCTCCTAAGACTTGTTCTCTCTTGAATCAGAAAATCGCAGCCCTGTGGCCAGCACTTCCCCTTCTGCAGTTTCTTTGCCTTACATAATTTTCCTGGTATGATACACTCATTTTCTTTCTTGAAACCCTGTGCCCCCGCAGTGGCAGGGGTATAAAAGGAGGTCAGCAGCAGGAGGGGCTACCCGTGCAGAGGAGAGCCCTACAGACACCCCAGCTCCAGCCTCACTCGTGGCTCCCTCAGCCTTCCCAGCATCATGAGGGTCCTTGCAACCACCCTGGCTGTTCTGCTCCTTGTGGCCATCTGCTCCTTGGCTGAGGCTGATCTCAGAATCTCCAGGCGTGCTGCATTGTCTCAGATAGAAGGTAGGTTGTCCTTCCCCAGGAGAGAGCCCCATCCCCATGGATTAGACCCTCATGTCCATGGAGAAGGCTGGGAGCAGATGGTCATCACCAGTGCAGGGACTAAGCCTTAGAGATGGAGGTTTTCAGGGGGTGTCCCCGGAGGACACAGCACAGATGATGGCAAATTCCCTGGGAGCCATAGGCAGAGCCTCTGCCGCAGTGTGGGGACTCACTGGGCCCATCTCTCTGCCCTCACAGAAACCAACCCCGCCGCCTGCTGCTTCAGCTACACTTCACGCCGCCTTCCACGCAGAGCGATCCACTCTGCCTACTGGACCAGCAGCAGCTGCACAAAGCCAGCCGTGATGTAAGTACCCAAAATTGCCGAGGTCCAGGGTGCACCAGCCAGGGCAGCACCCCAAGGGTGTCCAAGGTTGTCCAGGATGGGGAAGGGCATGGACAAGGACACTCAGGGTGCTACCAGCAGGAACTAGTGCAGGCACCCCAATGCCGTGGCTGATGCCTGCCTCAACAATGCCTTTTCCCCAACAGCCTGGTCACCAGCAGGGGGAGGGAGGTGTGCGCAGACCCCGAGGCTCCCTGGGTGCAGGAACACCTGGAGCATTTGAAGCTGCTGGAGTACTGACTCTTCCCTGCTGCTGCCCCAGGGCAATGGGCTTGGCCCCCAGCACCAGACACGCAATAAGAGTGCTTGGGCTGCATCCTTCTTCGCTGGGAAAATTTATTACACTTGGCATACACTTGTTAAACTAAATTTTGCTTGCTTAAATGCCTGAATAAAGTGTTTGGCTTGTCAAACCCTTTGAGTCTCTCTGAAGTCCTTGCTGGAGCCCCAACACGACAGAAGGGACCCATGGGGAGCCTCCTGCCCTCCCCACTCCCTTGTTTCACTGCTACCCACTGTGCAGGGTGGCCCCATGACAGCTCCCACAGTACTTCCCTCTCCCCAGCCTGGACTCAGCTCCTGCATCCCAGCATGACCCAGACATACCTGTGACTGGCATCTCATCCGCTTCTCAGTGCCCTCCCCATACAGCACATGTGGAGCCCAGTAACAAACCCCCTGGGCCAGGCAGCCCTGCTGGGCATCTGCCACCAGCTCATTCACATATTTTCCCCAAACAGTAGAGGATCAGGACAGTCTTTGACTACCTGACATCACCACTCCTAGCCCTCTCTTACACTACATCCTCCTGCAGTGGTGGAGCTGAGGCGCTGGTGCTCCTGGGTGCTGCTGTCCCCACATACACACTCTGTGCCACAGTGCTGCCAGAGGAGCAGGCAGGAGCAGGCAGCATTGTCCCCACCACTGACACCACCTCTGTCCTCACGCCATTGCTCAGCGCTGGGGACGTGAACGGGACATCTCTGCAGCTGACACCAGCTCTGCCCCGGGGCCACGCTCTGCCCTGCACCACTTCTGCTTGGGCCAGGACACACGGAACAATACCAACATTGGACACTTGAGGTCACAGAGGTAAGGGCACTGGAGAATGACATCCAACAAGCCAACATAAGCAAACTAATGGTGCTGCAGCCCCTCTCTGTTTCTAAAAAATTTCCGATGTAGCTCAAAAACTCAGGCAAACAAATGCATAAAACTATGCACAGGTACACTCAATACCAGAAGAGTGGGAACTTGTTAGATTTTATATGGCATAGAAGTTGAATTTATTTCCAGAGAGCCTGAAAACTCAATCAGTACTTCAAATAACAGACAAGATAAAACCACCTATTCCAAAATGACTCAGGAATACATATATACACTGTAATAATGAGACTAAAGGAAGCTCTAAGTCCTAAAACTGATGTGTAGAGCTGCACAAGATTTGGGCAAGGCTGATGAGCTTCTTTTGCATTATGAGTTTGCTGTACTTCAGTGCTCACTTCAACTACTCTTCAATGCCGTGTACACTGCAATGCTTTTGCCTACTTCTGCAATTCAGTCTTATAGCAACAGCTTCTAGGTTAATAACACTGAAAATCTCTGACTTAGGAAAATGTGGAAGAGAAAACACAAGACTTTTCTATTGTTTACAAGGCAAAAATGAGAGTCCAGTAAAAATCCTCCCTGGGGCATTGTCTTCAGAAATCTCATTACAGTTTGAAACGGCCCAAACCAGGCTAGGAGGCACTTCAGAGACGGTCAGAGAAGTGGGTATTTGCTTTATTCAGCGTGCTGGGTGTAGGGGATCGCTCCTCCAAAACCGCACACCCCGGTACTCCCTACAACGCAGTATAATGGGTTAAATCATAAATACTCATCGCATTCCTTGGGACAGGCGTGGTTATACAAATTATTTCTTGGAAGTCATTAATATCATTAGCATATGCACCACGCATGCACTGTGTGTCCTGGTGGTCGCACTGAGGAAGGCTTCTCCTCTTCCTCGGGGGTCTTTCTGATGAAGGTAAGTGGTCTTCCTCACAATGCACTTTTCACCTTTCTCCTTGGGGCATGCGCAGTCCTTTGAGGAATGATTCAGCAGTTTCTGAGATGATCCTTGTCCCCTCTATCTTGACAAGATTAGGGTGAATCTGGCTTCTTAGGTTTTGTAATTTACATTTGCTGTCAGAATTAACATTTGCTGTCTCCTAATAGTTAACTATGCTTACATGAGTTAGCTATTGACTGCCCCTTCTTCAAGTTTAGGCAATCTATTTGTTCTTATAGGGCCACCTTATAATGCATGAAGGCTTGGTGTTGACAGTAGTACAGAGCTACACTTTAATTTGCTCAAGGTCACACATGACATCTGAGGTGAATTTATGAATTTTTGCCTCCACCAGTTAGTCCCAGGAAAGTAATCCCAGCACCACCTTGCTAAACAAACTCAACACAAAATTGTCCAACTATGCTGAAAAAACTGTATTACACAAGCTTTAAAGTTTGCAGAAGAGGATCCATCAAGACAAGCGAGGGAACCACTTTCTTCACTGACTTCCCTTCAGAATACCCACATGGAGTGTGCTATACATCTCCTGCACTTCTTTCATAGCAGCATTATATTTTAGCAAATAAAACTGGGGATGATAAATACCAACCCTGGATTAAATACTGTGCATTTTCATAGCATCATGGGGTTTTTTTCTTAATACAGCTTGACTTAATTCCCTCCCAAAATTGCCTATTGACCACTGCACTTCTGGGCTGGCTCCTTGAGGAGGACGCACTGAGGTGGGAGGTTGGCACCATCAAGACCAGCTCTCCTGCCCAAGAGCTGCACTCTGAGCACACACCACTGAGCCCAGAGCCATTCCCACACTTCACCCCTCGAGAACAACCCAGTCCACGTGTCGCTGCATTTCTCACAATCCTCCTCCCCACACCACCATCCATCCCTCTGTGCTGTCCCGGCTAGAGGTGTTCTTCTAGGGTGAGCAAGCACTCAGGAGAATGGCATGAAGAGAAACAGCTCAAATCTAATTCTTCTCACGCTCCCCAGACCTCAAACTATTCGCTGGATTTTCGACTTTAGGCCAACTTGCCTCCGGTTTTTCAGCACCAACCTCCCCTTCCCGACCTCCCCGGCCGCGGGGCCCGCACGGCATCTCGGGAGTTGTAGTTCCCCGCGCTGCGCGACATGGCGGCTCTGCAGGCGCTGCCGGTCCTGGCCGCCGCTCTACTCCTGGCTGACGCCGGCCAGGCCAGCAAGTACTCTCGGGAGGCCAACGAGGGGCTGGCGGCCGCCGACAGCAAGCGGCGGGAGGCCGGGGAGTTCCGGGTGGTGAGGCTGAACCAGGTCTGGGAGAAGGCGCAGCGGGTGAGTGAGGCGGCGCGAGGCGATGGCGGTGCTCGGAGGGGACCCCGGGCTCGGGCCCGGCCGCTTCGCACACTCATTCCCCGTCTGGGAGATGGGGAGGAGCGGGAGCCTGTGTCTGAGGAGAGACCGAGGCTGTCCGGCTCCGGCTCGGGGCTGCGGTGGCTTTTGTTCGGTTCTCGGGCATGGCTGTCCCCGACCGTCACGCAGCGAGGGACCCGCTCAGCCCCGCGCCGTGCGGCTGTCCCGGCGGCGGGGAACAGCCTTCTCCCGGGAGAGGGGATGTGTATCTGAGCGCTGCGGAGTGTTCGCCTGCCCGTGGTTAAATACGGCAGCTAAACCACCTGCCCAGGGAGTGGGAGAGAGGGGGAAACCCCTGTGGTGCCATGGAGGATCTGCGGCTGGCTCCAGTGCTCGCTGGTTGAATGCTTTAGTCCTGTTGTTAAGGACTGTGAATCTCTCATCTGTCTGAAGGCGGTGGCCTCGGTTCCTGCTCTGCACAGGGCAGGAGTTCCCAGCTCAGGAGAAGAGGAAATCCTCCGCCCTGGTGGTTGTGTCACCTTCATTCACATCAAGTGATGTAGACAAATGCAAGAGGACCGGCGAATGGCTTCCCAGATGAGAGCTTTAATTTTGACAGTGATACTTGAGTTTCTCTCACACTGGACTACAAAAAATATTTAATTAAAGTGAAAATACAGTCAAATTATTTCATTACAGCAGAAATATGTACTTAGAACTAAACAGAACAGTTCCAACAGGAGGAGAAGAGTGCACTGCACATATCCCCTGAATATTGTGGATTATGGGAATTAGGGTCATGACTGGCAAAAGTTCAGTTCCTTCAGGCAAAGAAATATAGTTAATATTAATTTGGGATTTTCTGTATCCTGAATAGCCTGAGCTATTGAACTGGAGGTAGGGCATCCCTGGGTTCAGCCAAAAACTAGAACCCTGCCATAGTTGTGCATTCCATGTGCTAAAAGGTTATCAAAAATACTCCTTTCCTTGATGGGAGAAGGATGGAATGGAGAATAGGACAGTGTGTATTAAGGAAACTCCAGCTGTGAACAGACAGCTGAAAAAGAAACAACACTGAGACCAGAAATAATCAATAATGATAGTGATATCAGTTACCTTTCACCTTTCCAATTACAGTCTTTTCTTATTTTCATACCTGGATCTTTTGGAAGTAAAATTTGAGATGCTTTACATCATCTATGTTAAAATACTAAAATATAAAATGGAATTAACTCTGTCAGTAAAAAAGTATAGTTTAGTAAATTCTGTATGTGTGAGCTAGATTTTAGAGATGCAAAACCTACTTGAACTAAATTTGCCACCATCTAAATTTCACTTTCGAGTACAACTGTCACCCGGCATGTGTTTTATAAAGTGATTTTCCAGTATGTCTGGGCAATATATGAAATAAGAGGAAAACTGTGCCTGTGTGTTACATCTGCTTTGAAATACTTCCATGTGTCAATGGTGAAGTCTTCATTCCTTTATTTTGGTAGTGGTAGAGATAGTACTGAAAATGGGAAACTTCTTTGTTTTGACATAAAAGTCAGATACCGCAATTTAGCATTGCAACACACAGCTGGAGGAGCAGTCCTTAAAAAAGCCCCAAAATGTTACTTAGTGGGACCAGGAGCTGGCAAGGCAGACTTCCTTCTTGTTTCCCTGAGGGTGGGAGGGAGGCCGGGCTTGATCTTTTCTCCAGAATCTCTTTTCACAGATAGTAAATTTATAGTAAAGAGCGCTTTCCTCTTGGAGGCAACAGTGTAGGTAAGGATGTTGCAGGCAATGATTGCAGCCAGCCCAACAGCAAATGACTTAATTGTTGTAATGTTTGACAAATTTCCAGCACTCATTCCCAGAATTGCCTGGTACCTATCTTGGATGCTAATGTCCAGGCAGCATAAGGAATGAGTGTAAGGAACTTGTTGTTTGGTTATTTAATCATTAAACTTACCTTTTCACCTCTGCTTCTAGTTAGTTATTCCAGCATGTGAGTGATGTTAGTAAAGTGATGAGGAGACCCACTGACATTTTTCACCTGGTGTACTCAGGGTCCTACATGAGATGACCTTAAAGGAATCAGTTCTTGAACCGAGTACTTTTAATTAACTTACATATTCACTCTGTGTTGCATAAGTGAGACAGGCAAGGGGCTTCCAAAAGGTTTCAAACTACTTACAGTGCTTAGAAGGACAGTTACTTCAGTTTCATATTAAATTATAATGAGAATCAGAAAAATACTGCTCTAGTTGGGAGAAATTTGCATAGAATCTTGTTTTCTCTTAAGGAACAATGGGCTTAATGTAGTTCCTTAGTTTTTATTAAGAGTTTGAAATGTTTGATTGATGATGTCTCCAAACTTTATGTTTAGAAGTACTGATATTCTTTTCTATAATTTTTACAAAACAGAAAGCTGTATGTGTTTATGAGACTGCAGTAACTGCAGAGAGGCTCTAACATAAACTGCACTGTGTAACCTTTTATACAGTAGTGTGTCTCTGATGACAAGGTCACACATATAAGAGATTTTATTTTCCTATATTTAGGAAAATACTTAGGAGCTAAATTACTTCTTATCTAATTGTGGCTGGCTATTTTTTTCCTGTATTTTCTCAGCCCAACTACATATAAAGTCCACACTACTTGAATGCTGACTAATATTAGAGTCCAGAACTACTGAGATGCTTGGCCATTCTGTTCACAATTTGTAGCAAACCTTTAACTCAGTCTTGAAGCTTCAGGGCACAATTCTTGCTGAGCAAAACATTGATACTTGATGCCACTGCAGCCATGACGCTTGAGTTGTCCAGGTCATCCTGCACCAGAAAAGCAAATAAGTACATGATTAATGTTTTTCTTTTACTTTAGCACATACTAAAAACCATAAATAAAGTGGTTTCTTCTAAGTGCCTAGCTCTATCAAGCAGTTCCCCAAAAGCAGATGGTAAAGAAGACAACAGGGATGCTCCTTTGCTTTAGTATTAGAGGGATCAGAAGTTTTAATGTGTTCTGTAAGTATTGTATTTACCTGTGATTCTAACTACTCCAAATGTTAGTAAATTATTTCAGTAAGCCAAGTGCAAAATGAAGGGACAAAAAACTAGTTTAAAAATCAAAATAATTATATGCACAAGATTAATTAATAGGACAACCTAAGCTGGAAGCAGAAACCATAATGTGGATAGTTTCCTGAATTCCTGTCAGTGGAAGTGCATTAGCTCAAAGTAATGACACTTTTTGTAGTTACTTTAGAATAACCTACTGATACACAAAGGAATGGCTGAATCTTTTCAGTTTAATTCTGATGTTTAAAAACAATACTGAGTTCTGAGTCTGTGTTTATTAAACATACTGCTTCCTCACTGAAAATGAGAATTTTTGTAATCTGTAAGTTGGTTTTAATGATTAAAAAAAACCTCCAGTAAATAAACTTGTCCTAGGACTGATGAGCCCAGGTGGTTTCAAGCTGGATCTGAGCTCCCAGGAGCTGGGTGCACAGTGGTTGGAGGGGCTTCTCCTTACCTCACTTTCTGATTGTTGATATGCACATAGACACAGACAAAAGTAGTTCTAAAAGTATTAAGATGATTTGTTACATTTCTTTGTTTTAAACTGAATAACTAAAGTGTCTAAAATCTGGAAGTTCAGGATCAGCTCACAGCAGTGCTACTTAGCCAACTGCCTATTAGTCATTGTCTCTGTTCCTGTTTTCTCTGTAGTTCACAAAATTTCGAGCTGACCTAGCATTCATTTGAACTCTTAATTTTTTTTATTTTCCTGTCTTCAGCCTCAGTGTCTTATCTTTTTTGTTCTATTATGTCAGACAGGAATACCTCTAGGTTTTTTATGTTTTAATGCACATAGACCATGTTATGAGATGATCTGAGAATTTTTTTCATTTTGATCGTAGTAAAAATTGCTGATGAAGTGACCCTTTGACCTGCAAGGCCATGCTCAGTGACCTGGTAGACTGAAGAACTGTACTAACCAATAAAGTTTTTCAACTCACTATAACTGTATGGTTGGAAGGTGGTCCACAAGAAAGCACATGTGATGGCACTGGCACTGTTGTTTGAGAAGAATTGCTGCACCATACTGGTTCTTATGTGTCTGTACTGGTTTCTAAGGTAATTCTGAAGCGAGAGGGGACTCCACATAGCTAAATACAAACCTTTCTCTGTTCTTGTTAGCTCCATCTCTCTGCTGTCAAACTGGCAGAATTGCACAGTGATTTAAAAATACAAGAAAAGGATGAGCTAAGCTGGAAAAAACTGAAGGCTGAAGGGCTGGATGAAGATGGAGAGAAGGAGGCCAAGCTGAGACGCAACTTAAATGGTAAGGTTTATCTTAGAAAGAAGGAGTTTAAACTTTGCATCAGACACACGCATGGTTAGACACCTGTGTTTGTGTTTGAACCATTAAATAACAGGTGGTCTTTCTGGACACCAAGTACACACAAGTTCTTTGGAGGTGAGTAGGGAGCTGCAGGAGCCTAACAGATTCCTGTGCTCCCAGTAATTTCAGAAGAGGTCATTAAACCAGGACCTCTGTGTCCTGAACTGTTGGCTTTTCCTTCGTGAGCTGCAAAGTCTAGCTTTGCAAGTCACAGATGTAGCCCATCTCTCACCTTCCATACGCTCATAGTTGGTTCTCATGTTTCTGTATTTTCTATTCCCTTGCAGTCATTATGACTAAATATGGAATGAATGGAAAGAAGAATTCTCAGCTAGTTGATACCAACTATATTAAAGATGGCACAGAAAGTGACACACTAGATGATCCAAGACTGGAAAAATTATGGAGCAAGGTGAGTTAAGGTTTCCAGGAACTGGAGTGTAGGAAATCAGTATTTCTTCATTGAACTCTTAGCTATGTCTTTTGAGAGCACCCAGACTTGGAAATTGATAGCTTTTAAGTTACTCTTTTAAGTTAAGTACTGACCAAGCTGCCATGCTCTGTAGCTCCTATCTTTGTGCCCTGAGGGTATCCCACCTGCATCCAGGTCATGCAGCTGTGACAGGTTGTCTTTGCCAAATAAAACACCCACATTAGTGTGAAGGGTGGAGCTTGGGTCCACTGAGGTCAAACAGAGTATTTCATCACATTTCCCTGAAATCATGGCTTCCCTTAGTGTGACTGTCACACTGTGTGGTAGTGTATCTGTGTGTTTTTCTCCGTTTTCTTATCGTTGTTTATGGACCTTTTAAAAACGATGCATTTAAAATAGAACCATTTTGTAGACTGTCTAAAAGTGAAATATATTGTGGGGAAGGGTTTTAAATAAGGACATTCCCAACCTAGTATTCAAGTGAAAATTTCCAGGATTTGCATTCATGCATAAAAAGTGGAAGATGTACTGTCAGTTTGGGCAGTTAAAACTGGCAAAGTCATAATCCTCAGAAATTAAATAATTCAAGTTTTAAGATGCAGCTAGTCACGTAAATCTAAAGAATTCTCCCACGAGTCTATGCAGTGGTAGTAAAGCAGAAAAAAAGATTTGCTGGATTTTAAAATGTTACTTTAACTAAATACAGATCTGGCAAGGAACATGATGTCCTGTGCTTTGGGAAACAGTAAAGTGCAACCCTAAGCTAAAAAAAGGGTTGGGTCTGAGTAGGTATCAGAAACATTCACTTTTGATCAGGCATTGCAGCAAGGAAGCCACCAGATTCGTGGGTAGTGGCCCAGCTGTGTGAGTAGTGCTTCCTTAATTGTTACAGAACGAGTGCACAGTAGTGATAAAATCTTCACTTGCCAGTAGAGTAAGATGAAGTAAATACTGTGTTTAATATCAGGCTGGATCCCTCATGCACATGGTTCCTTTACAGTTGCCTATGGAGCTCCATGGCCCTTATTTCTGTATTAAATTGTTTCCCATGGAACAGAAATGCCACTTCTCAGGGTAGTCCATAGCAAGTCCAGCTTTATAAGTCTGAAACAAACTTCCTTTTGACATGATTAAAGAAATCTTATCCATCAACATGTAAATTCTGACCACATACAAATATTAAGAGAATTAAAACAAAAGATCTAAGGAAAAGCTGCATTTAATTTTCTAAATGTGGTGAGAAGTGAGAAGACGTTTTGGCAGCTGAGGGCACTCAAAAGCACTTGGCCTGGAAAGCCTAATGAGCTCATGTTTCTTTCAGGCCAAGACCTCTGGGAAGTTCTCTGATGAGGAGTTGGATAAGCTTTGGCGAGAATTTAAGCATCACAAAGAAAAGATTCATGAATACAATATTCTGCTGGAGACCGTGAGCAGAACAGAAGGTGCTTGAACATTTCTCTGACGTTTCAAGATCAGTACAACTCTTTTCTCTGCCCATTGCTTCCATCGCTTCCAAATTTCTTTGAAACTCCTGACATTTCTGTCGGAACTGCTTGCAGATGCTGGCATTTTCACATACTTCCTGGGTTTAGTTCTGCATTAGCTGCCAGAATTCTTGCCAGCTAATGAAAATGTTGCCATTTCAGTTTTCTGATTCTGCCTGCATTTCAAGCAGGGAAGATGCCATCAGATTAACAATGATGGCCATTGTACTTTACGGGAAATGACACAGGAAGCATAAATCCACTGCTGCAAAATGTGGTTCTCAAGTCTGCAGAACATGCATGCTTTATCTCACCAGCTGGGAGCCCAGAAGGATATGATGAATATTGAAGCACCAAGCCTGAGGTTTATTAAAGCATCAAGGATCTGAACCCAGCTTGATGTATTAATCTGAGCTAAAATTGTTAGAGCTGAAGAATTCTAAAGCTGATAGTTTGATGTTTCCATTACATAGTCCAAGCTAGAAGCTGCTGAAAATCAGTTCACCATCAGATGTCTTGGTTCATGAAATGTCCAGGGAAGAACTCATTAAACATCCTTATCCCATTTTCTTGGCATATTGCTAACCTGGGAAAATAACATTTCCTTACGAAAATCTGGTGGCCAGTAGGGTTTATAAGGCATTTCTGTAACATCACCCTCCAGAGCACTGAGGGACATTGATCTGAATATTGGCCTGCAAAAGGAATTGCTTCTTAAAGTCTGGTTTTGATGCTTTTATTTGCACTCAGATCCTAAGAATTTAACATCTTTATTCACCTCACATTTGGGGGATTTCTGGAGTTTTTGACCTATCAAGATTTGGCCCACAATCAATAACACTTACTGTTCTTCAACAGATATCCACAAAAATGTTATCAATCCATCTGAGGAGAACCTGGTGAAAGAGGAAATCTTGCACAACAAACACAGAGAACTCAAGGAGAAGTTAAGAAGCATCAATCAGGGGTTTGAGCGTTTGCGTAAAGTCAGTCACCAGGGATATGACACAACCAGTGGTATGATGGCAGTGGGGTTTGTGCTTATTTGGGATTCATTTCGTTTTTAAAAAATTAAAATCAGTGGGCAAGTAATAAGGTGTAGTCAGTATCGCAGTGCATAGTGTACCACGGTGGGCTGAAGAGATGCAGCCAGCCAGTTCTGTTTAGAACCAAACACTGGAAGCCTAATGAAAGGATACAGTCAGTGTGTTAAGAGGATAGTTCTGTCTTCCATGCCCACATGAGAAGGGATTTTACACCTTCGCCCCAAGAGGGCAAGTAAATGAGGCAACATGCAGGGCAAGCTATGCCATTATCCAGTTCCTAGGGTTTGGGGTTTTTTTGCTTTTAAAAACCTACTTGTTTTATCTAGTACTAGTATCTAATTTTATCCAGTACTTGGATACTTCTCCCTTATTGTCTAAATAGATCTATTAATAGTGCAATGCTTAATATCTCTGTGCTTAATATCTATATGTATGTGAAAAAGGATCTTCATCTTTTTCATTTCACTGTATGTGTTTGTCTAGAATTTGAAGAACCAAGAGTGATTGATTTGTGGGACATGGCCAAATCAGCCAATTTCACTGAGAAAGAACTTGAGTCTTTTCGGGTAAGTAGAATTCCAGTGACTTCTCTTGCAGGAAGATATTTTGCCACATAAAGAAACACTCAGTGTTACTCTGATTGCAGCCACTTCTTTATTACCATCCAGACACCGTAAAAAAGTCATGCTGCCTTTTTAATACTTTGGATATATAAACATGTGTGTAACTAGTCATATGCTGGTTCTGTTATATCAGCAGAATGAAAATTCTGAATCCTCTCAAAACAAGAGTTGCATATTTTAAATCTTTGAAAGATTAGGCCCTGCTTCTTTGTTTCCAATGCACCAGATTTACCCCTCTTACCCAATGTCTTAATTACATCCTTGGGAAGCAGTGTAATCTGTATACCCAGCAATTTCCCTCTCGTGCCCATCTCTTGTACTGTTAATTTCCCATGTTGGAGCTGTGTTGAGCTGACCCAAAACTACTGTGATAAAGACTGCTTTTCAAGGAAATAATACAGAAATTCATTCCTGTGCAGTTCATACCATTTTTAGTCAATTCAAGTTGTATAGAAAAAACATTTGATTTTTTAAATCTGACTCTGCCTGTTTATCAGATTTTAAAAAGAAGCTTCTTTTAAAATTTGTCTCTCTCCCTCAGTCCACTGTGCTTATGCCTGAATTTTTACTTGGTGTTCACTGTTGTCATCTCATAGTACCTCACAGCCACCCACAGTCTCCTTTTGAGGACTCCTCAGTGGGTCGTTTTCAGCACCTGCTTTCAAAATCAGGAGACTGGTGGTGATGGTAATGGATTGTCCAGACATTCTTAAGAAGCAGGGAACTGAAAAAGCTTTCTGTGCCTGACTTAGTAAAATATCATTAAGAGTGTCTTGGCAAGAGAAAGGAAGCCTTGGAAAGAAGCTCCTGTGAAGCTGTGTGTATTTGTTGTCTTAGGAGGAGCTGAAACATTTTGAAGCAAAAATTGAAAAGCACCATCATTACCAGAAACAATTAGAGATTTCACACCAGAAACTGAAGCACGTAGAGGGAACTGGAGACAAGGATCATCTGAACAGAAACAAAGAGAAATATGCCATGCTGCAAGAAAAGACAAAAGAACTAGGATATAAGGTCTGTATAAATCCAGTGTTACATACATGTTGAAAGTTTAACTCAGTAGCAGAGGGGAAGTAGATTATCCAGTGCTGATGTTTCATGCAAGCTGAACAATTTCCAGAAGGGGACTTCAAGGCACATCTGTTCTCCATGTTTAGTACAGCATACACATAATTGGTTTTTATAGACCTAATTCTGAAAGGCCTGAAATCTTCCTGCTCTGTGCTCTTTCTGTTGTCACAAATACTCATAGCAAAATGTGAATATATTACTATATTGATAATTTATTGTCTTCCTGAAATTTGTTTCATGTGTTTTATTTTCCTGGTAGGTAAAGAAGCACTTGCAAGACTTATCCAGCAGAATCTCTCAAGGTCTTCAACACAATGAACTATAAAAATTTGTTCTACTTCATGGGATCAATCTATTAACACAAAGCAGTTAATGTGGTTTTTTGAACAGGGCTTACCAAGGAGTCCATCTGAAATCGTAAGGATTGAGCAGATGTGTCCTGTAAGAAATTTTTTTGTCTACTTAATTACCAGTTTTGTATTTGCACTATGAAATTAAATTATTAGATTAAATATTTAGGTTACACATCTTGGGTCATATAAATCTTACATCTGAATCAAGTAGCAGCCTTTGAAATAATCAGTCATGTCGAAAGGAAAAAATACGTGAACTCTCAAAGGATTCCTGCTAGTAAAAAAATACTAATCTTATAGTCAGGTAAGGTATTCTGATCAGTGAAGGCAAACACTGAGGTACAGGAAGTTTAAACAGAGGCCAGAAAAGTCTTTTTTTCAATGCTTGGCCTATTATATTTCCTACTTAAGGTAACAAAAATGTTTTTACTGACTTTGATCAGTGGCTCAGAGCTGCACTGCTGCACTGTATATGAATCTTTCATGTGAGAGGGGGAGGAAGAGTACGGAGGGAACAAGTATTGAGGTCAATTTGCACAGTTTAGTTATTGACTAACCCGTGTGTACAATTTTCTTGTTCATGGTTGCTTTGGTTTTGCTACACCTGGTCAATAAAAAATCAAAACAAGATTCTAGTGAGGCTTTTTTTTTCACCTTCCCTTTCATACGGTAAGAAGTAACCAGACCTGTTTCTTGAGCATGCTGCTAATTCCTGTAATGTTCATTCACACATTAGTTTTTGAGAGGAAGGGTAGTTTTGCACCACAAGAATGTGCTTCTTTGTTCTGAGTAGGCAGAAGGCTTTCTAAAGCAGCTTCTCTCTGAGCACATATTCCAGTGCAATCTCCAGTAAAGATTATTATCACTTCCCCTTTCAAGACCAGATTTTTCTGGTCAGAACTTCGGCAAACATCAGACACCTGGGTTTAAATTGTCTGTAGTAACAATGCTGACCCTTTATTTCAAATGAAAGTTTCAAATGAAACTGTTCCAGGAACAAGGCCAAGACCAAGGTCCAGTGTGGGTGAATCATTACAGCTGCCTGCTTGACGAGCTCTGTCCCTCACACATGGCAGTGCTGAGGTGTGCTGGATGAGGAAGCTGTCCTCGAGCCTCGCTCTCCCTACCCATCCATGAGAAATACTGAAAAGACCCATTCAGATACAGGCCACTTGTCCTGGGTCATCATGGGTTAAAAGTAGCATGATTCTATACTTAAAAACTATATCTTCATGTGCAAGTGATCTGAACCAAAACTGTGGTAGCAGTCTTAACTTTTAGATTCTCTTTGAAGCAGGAAGCTTTTTCTTCTTTTGTTATTTTTTTTAATTTAATGTAAGCTAAGAGTTATTTATATTCCAGAGAATCGTTGTCTATCACGATAACAGGCTACCATTAATACTACCAGTCTCCTTAGAGACGGTTCTGTTCATGTAGTTTATGGTATACCTTTGGTTGGCAAGCTAAAAAAAGTAAACCCAAAAATAGCTACAAGTTATTTATGAGAAAACTGGTTTGGGTTTTTTGCAAGTGCTACATGCTATTTCTTCCCCAGACTATGGCTTTAAGAGCTGTTCAGTTTCTGTATCAGAGCAGTAGCTGTATTATCTTAGGAGTTTATCTTCATCAATTCCCTGTGAATGCAGAACAGAAATGTATTTTATATTATGTTAGAAAGTGCAGACGTCACTATGTCCTTCAGTTTTCCCTTTGACAGCGTGAGAACCACATCTGTGTGCCACAGGACAGTTTGGTGGCTGTAGCCTGGATGTGGAGAGTCCCACCGCACTGGCTCCTGGATGAAGAATTTGGACACACACACTAAATGCATCAGCAGAGGAGAGGAGCTACACAAAGCACTGAGCCACTCCTGCTGAGCTGTCCTAGCTGGGTTGTAGGGAATGGAGCAGCTTTCACGGAACACGTTCAGATCCTGCTGCTGAGGGAGATGTGCTGCACACAGGAAAGCAACGTGAGTCTCTCAGCCTGCACTGAAGGCAGGCACAGCAGCCGTGTGCTCCACACAAGAGGGCACAGCACAAAGCTGGGTTTCATCTTCAGTGTGTACCTGAAGTAGAATATGCTTATCCAAGAATTTCTGGAGAAGTTTTGAACAGTAGAAGGTGCAGGATTCATGGAATGAATAACAAAGGTCTGATCAGTTACTGAACAAGTGCAGAGGTGCTTCAGCAGAGGCCTTAGAGGCGATGGCTGAATCAGGCAGTGGCTGTACTGTCTTTACCTACGACACCATGACACTAATTGGGCTCAAAGGCCAGGTGGGCTCAAGCAGGGAGAATGCTTGGCCAGTACTGCAGAGTACAAGAGGCTGACAAAGTACTTACATGTCACAGTAATTTAAAACTGGGAACGAGTCACAGCTCATCAGAGGCAAAGGTTGGAGACTGGGGTCAGCACAGTCACCCCACTTTACTCTTTGAACAGAGCTGTTAATGAGTCATTGGGCCCAAAGACTGGGCACACAAACCTCGAGGAGAAGAAAAATAAAAAGGCAGTTGCTGCCCTGCATCCAGCTTCCCCCTGAAATAGTCTGTGGCTGAGTTAGAGTCTACAACAGCATAAGGGAAAACATGAGCAATAGTCTCTGGTCCTGTCAAGGCTCCTTGCAGCTTTCCCTGCTTTTTAAGATTTGGGGACAGGCTAGGGAAGTGTAAAGTCTGATTCTGCTCTGGTTTCTGTGGTCTGCACCTCACACACATCAATGTATGTACAACTGAGTTCATTGTTGCAGCTTTAATCCTCCAAAGACAATTCATATGGCCAAAATAACAAGAGTGGGTAGTGTTTAAAACATTAAAAAATAACTTGAGTCACCACTCTTGTGTATCTGTAAATAGCAACAAAAATTCAAAGCCAAGAAAAAAGGTATAAATTAGATATATCTACAGTCCTGTACCCTGTGAGAGGTGAATCATGGAATTCATAGGTGAGACTGCATGTAAGAGGCATCTAAAAAGGAAAGAACTAACACTTCTAAACAGTGCTTGAACCTTCTCTTCCTTAAGTATTTTATCTGATCCTTTTGTAATTTTTCAAATTAGCAAGTTTTTTAAACCACTCTGAAAAGCAATTTGAAATACAAAAGCAGGAGCAGAAAAAAGAGGAAAGAACTGCATTTCTTAGGAAAGAAAGTCCAAACATTTCGTATTTTATAGTCAGTCAAATTCTGCCCTGAAAAGAACCTCAATTTAAGTAAACATGTCAGTGACTTCATGTAGGACAGATTTTATTTGTTAAAAAGGGGGGTGGAAAGGAGAGGGAAATAAATACATAAGGCATTAAATGCAACAAAAATAACCAAGTCTTTCTTAAAAAAAGCACGTCCTACACGTTGGTACAGCAGCTAAGATGGCATCATTCTACCAAGACAGATGAGGAACAGCACTGTAGCAGATTTATTGCTGCAATAATTTCCCCTCTCCCCTCCCAAGGGATCCTGATGACTGATAGATCTGGCAATAGCAGGAGTATTTAAATTCACCAAGTAGAGATCATTTACGTTTTGTCAGGTGAGGTGCCATCTGCCTTTTCAGATACCGTCCCTGCAGGTAGGGATCTCAGTGCTCAGGAGCTGGTGGGAGCAGGATCCATGGCTGGGCTCTCCTGCTTGCTGTGCGTCCAGCTCTCCCTGTGGGGTTCCCTCAAGCCAGGGTTAATGCAGATTAAGGTAGAAAGCAAGAGACAGAGAAACCACCTTAGCTTCTAGAACGTGCTGCCTCAACAGCTGATCTTGGCTGAGCATTTATCAGCAAGTAGTACACAGGAAGTTCTAAAATACATTTTAAATAAATTTTTTCATTCCATAGCATTTAATGAGAATAGAAGATATAAAGTAATTAAAGTCAATAAATAGATTTTTGCTTTCAATACAACAGACCTACCTTTGTGACTGAGACCTGGGTGCTGAATTTTCTGTATGCATTGTGTTATCTAACAAAGTGCTTCCAAATACCCAATACAACATACAGTTAACATGTATTTCAGTCCACTCACCTAGCACCTACTGGGAAGCAGGATGTTAATCTACAGCAAAAAAAATACTGCATGAATTTCTTTTACTAGTATCTACAGGCATAAAATGGAAGTATTCATAAAATCTGTCCAGTAGAGACAAAATAAATTCATAAGCATTCCTCCACAGTAAATATTTCAAGTTGAGCCATATTTGGTACAGCAGCAATTGCAACCCAAATGCTTTTATCAGTAGCCCTTAAAGCACTTTCATATCCAAATTTTCAAGTATATTATCTCACCACTCAACAAAAGAGTACTCTCATAAATCAAAGAGAAGACAGTTAACAGATATTAATGCTTAACATGTGAACTTTGTTCCTTCACTGTTGCATTAATTTATCACAAAAGCTGCACACGTCCATTTTAATAAAACTACCCATTTCAGTCTCAAAGGTTGCCCCTCCAAAACTGGTCTACTGTAACTTAAACCTGCCAATTTCTATAGGCAAAGTGAGCATTGAGTCACTTTGTAATAAGCCTCCTACTAAAATAAAGTGCTATTTAATGTTCTACAGTTGTAATTTTCCAGGCAATTTAAAGAGAGAAGGGAGCTACACTATTTTAAGAATAAACACACTGAGAACTGGAAACTCGTACATGAAAACCAATAATTTACAATGCCTGCATTGGATCCTTTAGTCCAACCTCAAAACCAAATTTCAGTTTCTAATTCAAGAAGACATCTGAACCAAAACCATTAACTTAATGGTCCTTCAGTGGGGAAAGGGTCTATTTTGCAACCATTTCAGATCCCAAGTTCTGGGTCTCACATTTAAATCTGGGATGGACATGTCTTAGACAATATTTGCATTAGCCTCAATTTGCTGGTGTCACTAAACCCTTGCCACCAATCTGTTGTTTCAGGTCTTGCACAAACTGACCCTTATTCTTTGCAGAAGTGCAAAACTAAGTTTTTATTCATGATTATTAATTCAGGATGAGAACATGATTTTCCGGAGATTTCTTAGCAATTGTTTTCCTTCTCATTTTAATGCCATATGTACAAATAGCTGTACTAGAATTTTTGAAAGAACAAAACAGCCAGTGTAACCAAATAGGACAGTCAGAATTCCAAATCAAAGTACTGCCACAGTATGTGTCTGGGATTACAGAAGGAACAGGAGTGACCATGTTTAGCCACAAGCATACCATGAGAAAAACATGCATTCTCATCAGCGCCTTCAGACCTAGGAACAGAGCAACTCACCCTGTTCAGCTTTGACCACTTACAGCAGAGACAGAGCAGGGTGCAATGAGTTTGGCATCTTCACACTGGCAGCATTGCTGCTTGGCCACCAGGTTTTCTGTTTTCCAGGTAGTTCTGTCTCTTCCTGTGGTGCTCAGGGCAAGCTCTGTGCTGATGGACAGAGGGACAGGGTTCACATCACAGTCCGCACTGCAGATGTGGCCAGCTGCAGGCCATAACTTGCACCTTGACATTTCCCCAGCCAGAGCAACAGCAATGAGAGGGTCTAAGCTTGTTAAATGTTGCCACTGTAAAGGAGGGCTTGGCCAGAGGTAGACATGCTGAAGAGTATTTGCTGTCTGCAGAGCTCCAAAGCAGCACACCTGGGACTGTCACTGCAGCCACCGCACGAAAGGCATTCCCACAGCTATCGCTTATGGTCACTACTTGCATTCACCATAGAGAGAGCACAGAGACAGCAAATCCAAGATCAGGTCCTGGGCTTTCGGCAGACCTGATCCATCTCTACCAAATACCCCAGCCACTGTAAGTGACACCGGTGCAGCTGAACACAGAATTAGGGGCACCCTCCTCTGAGGTTACCGTGCTCTCTGTTTCACAGCACTTTATGCTCTTTACGGACACGCATTCTTCTGGTGCTGCCCTTCTGCCAGTGCTGGCAAAGGACAGCTGCTGCTTTCTGGCTCTCTGCTGACACCTACCTATTTCATCAAATTCCCAGGAAGATTTTTTCCTGTGCTTCCCAGTGTGTGTCCAGCACTGCTGGCTGTTGGTAGTAAAAGGACAAAGTGTTACAGAAGCCAAAGGCAGGCCACGGGGTACATCCTCCAAATGTGGCAGAGACATGGGGGATGATCAATCTGAGCAATTCATTACATAATAAAACTCCAAAGACCAGGTTCCTTTCTGAACATGCAGTCAGCTCTATTTTCTGTATATGGACTATCCATAAATTTCCAGCTCAGCCCACACATGAGTAAAATTTAACTTATACAATAACAGATGCTAGGGCTTTTTTATTTATTTATTTTTCTTTCTAAGAATTTCACAACCATATAATGTAATGTAGAGAAAAATTACTGTCATGCTAAATCTGCTTTCTGATCCCAGCCCCCCACTGCATATTCCTCAAATAAGTTGACACGTATTATTTCAGTAAAATAGTGATGTTATATACGCCTCTGTGTACACAGTGGGATAATAAATTTGAATTATTTCTAGATGCTCTGATGCAGGCGAACATTTGAAAGTATGTAAGTTTTAAAGTTCACTCACCCTCAAGTTTTTACTAAATTCAAAGTTCACATGTCAGCTGCACTTTCCTAAACCTGCTCACTGTCTTACAAAGCTATTTCTTGTATAAGAATCCAGGTCAAGATTGCATGTATTTTCCTGTCACTTATATTCCAGCCTTTCAGAGAAAATTGGTAACTGATTTATCAATAACCAACTGATATCACTGTCCTAAGCCTCAGAGTGAGGCTACTCTGAAGCCTGTCATCTTTGGGATGGGATGGGACGGGATAGAATAGAATAGAATAGAACTATTTCAATTGGGAGGAAGTGATATCAACCAGCTAGTCCCACTGCCTGACCAATTCAGGGCTGGCCAAAAGTTAAAGCATGTTATTAAGGGCATTTCCAAATGCTTCTCAAGCACTGACAGGTCTGGGGCATCAACCACTCTGGGAAGCCAGTTCCAGTGTTTGATCAGGCTCTTGGTAAAGAAATGCTTCCCAATGTCCAACCTAAACCTTCCCTGGTGCAGTTTTGAACCATTCCTGCACATCCTATCTCTGGATACTAGGGAGAAGAGCTCAGCACCTTCTTCTCTGCTTCCCCTCCTCAGGAAGCTGCAGAGAGCAATGAGGTCATCCCTCAGCCTCTTTTGTCCCAACAACACAAACCCAGAGCCCTCAGCCTCCCCTCACAGCACTTCCAGCCCTTTCACCAGCTTTGTTATTCTCTGGACACGTTCAGGGACCTTCCCTTCCTTCTTAAATTGTGAGGCCAAGCACTGCACACAGCACTCAAGGTGAGGCTGTACCAAGGCTGACAACACATTCACCTCTTTTGCCCTGCTGTTCGTGCTGTGTTTGGTGCTGACCTGCTCCTTACAAAACTTCCTTTTAGTTACTTCTAATGCTCCCAGCCTTACTCTGCTTTGCTTGTTCTTTTAACAGTATTAATTAACTGTTAATAATTAATTTTAACAGTAACTCATGCAATACTGTGTCTTCCTCCTGTGGTTATTTTAGCAAGTATGTGTCTTATTCCAGACAAACTAGAAGAGAAACTTACCAAAGGCTGCATGTTTCAGCATCTCACAAAAAATGTAATCACTCATAATTCAAATTCAAATATAGTTTTCCAAGCTATACTAATTAAAACTGTTTTGTTTACAGCAGAGAGGGAGAACTAAGAATTTTTCCAAGCCATTTGCTAAAGACAACTCTGAGGGCAGATTTTCACAAATATTTACATGCCTAAAGACACCTACTGGCATTTTCCACAACTAGGTGCTGGAGTGCTATTAAAACCCAGACAACTATTTGCATTGTTGGGAAATTAAATCCCTCCAAACTCCAGCCCTCCATGCTGCACCACGTTACCTTGGAGAAAATTCCATCACCCAAATATTTGCATATAAAACTGTTCCATAGTAGCTTATGAACAGTGCCATAAACCCCACTGAAGCAGCAGTTACATTTGGCAGTAGGTCTGTCAGGAAGAAAGAGGCACATACACAGCACACCAGTGCTTATGCCCGAACACTGCACTTGCTGACACTGTGTTTTCTCATCACCAAGAGCAATTCTGCCGTGTTAAAGTCCTTCAAGAACACCTTACAGAAGTATCAGCCACATCACATTGTTTTGTTGTTCTAATTAATTCCTGGTAAGAACAGGAGGAGATCTGACTCTGATAGAATGCTAAATTAAAAATGAGCAAATCCTTCATTTTACCATCAGAAGTTAAAAGTCGCATTTATCTCCAAAAGTGTGGGAGATTTTTTTTTTTTTGCAAAGAGCTCTGAATCTGGAATCATCTCACAGAAATCACAAGCTGTATTTTAGATCACGCACGCTCATGTTTTATGCAAGGTGTGTGAACAATCCCCTAACTATTTGTAAACCAACAGCAGTACTAGAGCTAACCCATGAAAGCTACACGGTGAGCACAAGCCTGCTTGTAGGACTATGGTTTGGTTTCCATTGCCCCCACTTCACTAGTGGAAGTTGAAGGCACATGACTTTATTTATTCAGGGAAACCTTTAAAGGTTTTCCATTTCTGTGAGCCCCTGTTCAAATGAGAAAGCTCTAGTTCCTTCAATAGAAATGTCAAGCCTGTAACTTGACAGGGAGGTACCACCCGCAAGGTACTTCCAATACATCAACCAAGCAGTTTTAAACAGATGCAACAGTATGGTTTGGCCTCCTGCTTCAGCTCCTAATATAACTTAGTGCATGAGAATACAAAGTGAATTTTAAAATAAGTGAAAGTCATCTGTTCTATTTGTCCTATTCAAGTGAAATAAAAAAAATTAAAAAGAAACAGGAATTACTATGACATACAAAAGCACGTGTGCACAGAGAACCATGTGCATGCACAGATTCACAGCCCTGCTCAACCTGAAAAACATATTTTTTTAAACTGTGATTCCTGTGTGAGGCTAGCAGCAATTTGATGACCTTTACTACTGTGTCAAATCCTTACCCATGCTACAAGTCCCAGATTCAATGCAAGCAACATACAGGAAGGCAGCCTGTGTAGAGACCCTGGGTAATTATATTTTCCTGGCAAACAGATTTTTACAATAGAAATATTGTAGTTTCGTTATATATTGTCATGGAAAACTGCATTTCAATGCACGCAGGGAAGCCATGCTAATTTTAAATATTAAATAGTCACGTAACATGTTGATTTAACCTTACAAGTCCTCTGGTGGAGGATCCTTGACTGAAGAACAGTTCAGTCAGATAAACCTGGCCCAGGAAGTCCAGGCCATTCCAGTTGTACTGAACATGTGTTTACAAAGCAGATCACCACTGTCCACTTGTCAAAGAAAAATCTTTTCAACTTGGAATCTCATAAGAAATATCGCTTTTCCCTTCAGAAATATGCTAGGTGGATCAACAGAAAAATACATCTGAACACAGGACAGATAAGAATTGCAATTTTCAACTCTCAAACACATTATATTTTTATTTGAGAGATTTCTGATATTTTACGTTACTATTGAGGCTACATTCAAATAAATTTATAGGTTAAATTCTGCCTCAAAAACAAAACCCCACCTCCCATTCTAAGCCACTTAGTGAAACCCTCACTGGCACAAAACTTCCACTCACCAATATAAATTATAATGCATACCTAGAAAACAGAATTTGGCTGTGATATTGGATCTTCAGAGGACACAATCAAAAGATCATAACACCCAAGATGTCACTCCTGGCAACTTCTGGAAGCCAAAGCTGATATCAGGAAAAATTTTGTTTTCTTCATAAGTACATTTCCTTGTTAGGTTAGTGTCACTGTTATAACATTTTATATCACATTTTATTTAAATAACATTTTATATGAGGACAAATAAAAAGAACAGAAGAATTACACAGACAACACAACATGGGAAACTAAGTTTTGAATCATAAAATGTACAAAAGCAAGAGGTTGCAGTCTCATGGTTAAAACCTATCTTGTTTTACAAGGTAACATCCTGTTGTGCGTTAATCCTGTAGCAACTCTGGAGACACCATCCTCTTACACAGAACTGGTCTTATGCTACTTAGGGACAGCAGAGAATTATTCAATAAAGTTTTAGATTTAAGGATGCTGGTTTTACATTAGGAATAGGTTTTTTTGATATAAAAGACTCTATTTTCAAAAGCGAATGTTTCTTTTGAATACTTTGATTTTAAAATATGCTGTGTGAGAAACCTGAGACCTGATTTTCAAAGTGATACATGTGTTCAACTCCAGAAAAATTGCTAAAAATTACAGGTACCCAGCAACTACAAAATCAAACTCATGGTTTGACATAGGCTTTTTAAGAACAGAAGCACCCAAATGCCCCTTCACATTACTGTGGTTTATAGACATAATTAATTAACTTGTTTGTGTGCTCTTGTCTGTCTGCATACTTATGTGCATCCCTGACACTACAGCTTTTAAATCTGAGCAACTTTAGCCAAAGCTGCAGGATTCAGTGAGGTATAAAACTGAATTATCCATAGGTATAGTTGAGCATGTCCATAAATAAGCATATAAATTGAACAAAACTGTACCTGCGAAAAAAGCAGGCACTGAATTTTCTTGCTTTTGTAAGAGTCCATTAATATATTAATAGAAGTTTTACATATTTTATACACTCAGATATATACATATATTTTATCAGTAATGTGTGCTTACATACAGACATATGCAAACATATGTGTACACTTACCACACACACACATTCCCTTATCTACACACATTCAAGTTCTTTATTTTCAAAGAAAATGCCACCATTTAATAAACACTGAAATTGGTTCCAGGTTCTCCATGATTTTAGAATTGTAGAAAAAGGTAACTTACATCTGTCATTGGATATGACAAAAAATCTGGACTTTGCAACCAAATTAAAATAAAAGGAAAGACCAAACACACCCCTCGTGCTACCAGCTTTCCAATTAGGAATCAAGGTATCGGAATGAATCTGGTATAACTGCAAGAAGCAATGGCAGCTTTTGTGTGAGTGGTTTTTATAATAAATGTTAATCTTTTGGAAGGTGAATTAGTATCAATTTGTGGTGAGCACAAAGTTCTTTCCTAGACAGGTCACTGCTGAGCTCCTTTCCTCTTCTGTTCCAGCTCCTGCAGGCGTTCCTCGCGGCACTGCGCGTGCTGCGTCCCCACTTTGTGGGCTGTCTCGGTGGCTGCAATGTCAATCTGGGCGTATCGGGATGATCCGCTCCCTGAAACACCAAATGGAGTCCTGTGAAACACTGCAACCCTCATGTATTCCCGAATAAAAAAGCTGTTGTGAAACTTCTTCCACGGATTTCCTGGATGATCTTGGTCTGGTCTTAAAGCAAGCCATATAAAGGGAGTAAGATGATAACCACAAGTAAAACAAAACACCTCAAAAGCTTTGTTGTCTACATATTTTAGTTGTCTGGTTTTCTTCAAATAAGCGAGTGAACCACTTGCATCTCTGCCCCAGGTTTGAATCTCCACCCCTGTTACTCTCAGTCAATGACAAAATTGAACTTGGCTCTCCCACTTCTGGGAGGCTTCCTCACCAAGCTATGGATCAAGAAATGAACAACATCTGTTATTTGAACAGAAAACACTTGTGGCAGCTGGCAGTGTTCTTTTTTGTCTGGATTAGGCACCCTGTGACTGTTTACCAGAGCAAACACCTTCCACCTCACACAGAATGACACTTTAGCTCATTTTTCTTGGCAATAGGGGAGACAAAAGCGGCTCAGTCTGTTCAGGAGTAAAATACTTCCATAAGGCTAGAGGCTGGGAAAATTTTAATATGAAAAAAATAAAACATTTATGGTCATTAAAGGCACCTTTAAAGTTCCATGTTTGAGATTGGGAGGGTAGTTGACATTTAGGAAAATTTATAGCATTTAACTCTTCATTTTTAATGCCTTGGTTCATTGTCTTTAAAATCAAGAGAAAATACTGCTTTTACATTTCAACAGGATATTGTAGAGAGAACTACATTAAGGTCTGAGAGAAGCTTAGAATTACTTAATGAAAACCATAAAAACATTTTTAAAAGCCAATGGGAAAAGTGCTAGCATTTCAAAGTTAATAAAATTGCTGAAATTAGAACTATAAAAATTAAAATTTTTATAGCTGAGAACTATAGATGGAAAACTCATCAATATCAGATGCAAGCAATTAAATGCCAGATTCTGATGAGGGGCTTTCTGTAGCAAGGACTGCATCTCTAAATGACAACACATGGCAGATTTACTGCATGTTTGTGTGCTAATTGCCCAAGTTAAGCATTAGAAGTAAAATATCTGATCCAAACAAAAGAATTTTAAAAAATTAAAAATTAAATAATTGGGCTGAAATTCTCTCTGTAGCATTTTCACACGCCCTCATGGAGAGCAGATAGAAGAACACTGTGTTCTGTTCTGAATCATTTGCTTCATGGCTCCAGTGTCTTCAGGAGCAAGCCCTCTACACCTACACCCACAGCCCTGTTGAAGCCAGGAAAGATAAATGAGGTAAGTGTAGTCCTAAAATGCAATGAAAATCTTGAGAACACAAGCAAATTACGGTCTTTCAAACTCCAGAGTTTGAAATGTTCACTTTAGAAGGAGCACACATAAAATCACCTGTCAAAGGGATGCAACATCTTAGAGAACTTCATTACTCAAAAATCTTTTCCAAGAAGAGATGCCAATTAAAAGAACTGCCTCACAAACACACCAGGGTTCAACTCCTCTGTTAGCAAAAGCCTGTGGGTTGATCATTGAATCATTAAGGCTGGAAAAGACCTCCAAGATCACTGAGTCCAAATTTTGACCAAACACTACCATCAACTAAACCACAGCAGTAAGTGCCATGTCCAGTCATTTCTTGAACAGTTCCAGGAATGATGACTCCACCACTTCCCTGGGCAGCCTGTTCCAATGCCTGACCACCCTTTCAGCGAAGAAATTCTTCCTGATGTCCAACCTGGACCTCTCCTCAAGCAGCTTGAGGCCACGTCCTCCCCTGTCACTGTTGCCTCGGAGAAGAGGCCAATCCCCACTTGACTATAACCTCCTTTCAGGTGATTGTAAGAGCCATAAGGTCCCTCCTGAGCCTCCTTTTCTCCAGGCTGAACATCCCCAGCTCCCTCATCTGCTCCTTATATGAAATTACAACTCGCCATACCCCACACGTTCTGCATATCCTTTGCTGTTTAAAAAGCATCATAGACTTCCTTACCTCTTATGCTTGTGCTAGATTCTTGAAGTTCCAATTCCATGTAGTGAAGCTGTTTTTTGGAAGTAGGGCTGACAGGAATATTAACATAGGTGGCTGTCTCACTGTGGGGTCGATCTGGTGTAGGGACATCAGCTGAATAACCTACTGCCCCTTCTGAAATAAGTAACATGTTATAGCAGGCGCTGTTTGCAATGACCAACGATCCACTTCATACACACGCACTGAAAGCAAACGCTGAGCAGCAATAACTCTGCTTGACAGACAGGACATTCCTCAGTGGTAGATGGGACCTGGCAAGACTACAGTTTCTACTTAAAGAACCCTGAGACACTGATAAGTCAGAATCTATGCAGAAGACCACAGACCACAGACTTGCTGCGTTGTGGCAGAAAGCAAACACTGCAGACATTTCCAACAGCAGCACTGCCTCACAGGGCTTCCAGCTCTGCCTTAGGTTAGTAAAGCTTTATATGAAGTAATTTTTTCTTGGAAGATGTGGACTATTGTATCATCTGCAAGACAGAAAGCAGAATCAGCAGGGGTTCCTAAAGCATGTCCTGAAAACAGGGACTGAAGAACTGTTCCAAGCAAAGGGAAGGCAAACTTGAGGAGACAACATTTACAGCTTCCCTGTGCAGAATTAAAAGAGACAGGAATGATGCCAAGTGAGAACAACAAAGTAGTAAAGAACTTTCATTGCAGGTAAAAAATTAGTGGGAAAACCCTTCTAAATAGTAATGATCACAAGAACACTAGAGGAAATCCCACAGAGTTTTCTAGAAATTTCTAAAAAAAAAAGACAAGAATAACCCTGACTAGGAAACAGTTCCTATGAAATTATTTTGACTTAAAAACAACTTTTTTTTGTCTACTGGTTTAATTCTCAAGAGCTCATCTAGCCCTACTTTCAATTATTCTAATCTTGTCTGCCTGTTCAGTCCTGCTGAGTCCTTATCCCTAAAAATTTTCTGCTCTTAACTCAGTTTGAAACAGAAGAGTGCAGAGGAAAAATGGTATCACTTTGAGGTTTTCCTTTTTCATTAAGTTCTCCCATTAAGCCCTTCCTTGTCCCCACAAAGAACTCATACCAAATCATTTTTTGTCCAAACTGCTGCTTTTATTTTTTGACCACTTAGACAATATTGAGATGTGAATTTAGAGGCAGTAGGGTACCAAGGCATTTTAGAGCATAGGGAAGAATGACTTCTTATATCCAGACAACAGCAGCAGTGATTAACAATTGAGGAAAACTTCTTCATCTTCTTGGAAGAATTATGACTAGCAGAGATAACTTATACAATGTTAGGTAACAGTAAGGGCATATTCCAGGGTAATGGAATCTCCCCAGGCTTAAGCTGTTTAAATCAAAGGAGTCTACTATACAGTCCAAAAATTGAAAAGACTGGAAATTTGGCCAATTTTCTCACAGATTTTCATAGAGAAAACATTGGAACATCCACAAAGTATACAAATATTTCTCTGACAGTCAGACTTCAAGTTGTTGTTGCAAAGCAAGATGTTAGGAACAAAAAGACAGAATCAAATGCAGAAGGAATTTCTATATTTTCATCAAACATCATTCTCAGAAATTATTTTCAATTATTTTGTCCAAACTATTTCAAAGGAATTTGGCCTGACTGAGAAAGAAAGGACTCAGCAAAATCATGTCATTGAAAACCTGCATCACAAATAGTTAGAAGCTTCAAGCAAGTGACAATCTTACGTACAGTCACCAACAGTAATGAAGGAAAAGATAATTTTTGAAGTCTTTCTGTTTGCTGTTAAAGTGATGTAACAGAAGTATAAGTGAAGCATCCTCAAAGTTAGCTAGCATGAAAACTAGTAAGCTTTCTTATAGAACTAAATAGTTGACAGGTTTCAGGAAGCTGAACGTCATACCTAATGCAAACAAGCCAAGTGATTTTCCTGAGAACCCCATGTGGAGAAAACCCCACATGGTAGGTCTTTGTGCAAGAAAAGCAAAAGAAACACACAGAAAAAAACCCAAAACCTGGCAACACTCAAGTATTCTTCTCAAAGAGAGAAGTAGGGAAAAAAAAAAAAAAA